>JAQQAE010004161.1:0-19149 GCA_029823295.1 Pseudamia nigra | reverse complement strand
TAAAAATGTCCAGAAGTGCATGGATCCTAGACTCACAAGTTATTGTAGTACAGTTGTTAGCTGTAGAGTTTTTCATGTGACTTTCACGGAAACACACACTATTCTCCACGTTACATACATTCAACCCATTGTTAATACTCTACTCTCTACGGAGAGCAGGACGGGTGAGCTAATGTTACGCTAAAAACTAGTCGGCCTTCATCTCATCGTACTTCACTACAACAAAACGAGACTGAATTGAATGTTTTACGCGCTGTCTGTCAATGACACACACAGGCTTCTACAATCGTGGACTGTTTCTAAATTGATATTAATAACAGCATTGTTTCAGGTAATTCACAGACATGTTGGGAGGTTAGCTTAGCAGAGCTGCTAACGTTTACTCCGTTCGTTTGACACGACAAAACACATCTCCGCTGTGTGTGTGAGGCGGAGATGTCTCTGCCACTTAACCAATCAGATGGCACTGTGGGCGGAGCAACGCTGGAGGCAGAAGTAGCAGGAGAAAGAGAGAGGGGCAGCTGAGCCGAAACAAAACAGTCGGCCCGTCTGATTTAAAAAAAAACACAGATACCGATATCCGTCAAAATTCCAAATATCGGTCGACCTCTAATCACTATAATGATAATGTAACAATACTTTTATTTAAGTACTCTTTCTGTTTACTCTCTTCACACCACTTGACTTAGATTGACATAGTTCTTCAGTTTGTAACAAGTCTCCGGTGAGGTTCGTGTGCATGGCTATGGTTCAGGTATGGCTTCCATATCAGGCTTTAAAGAATGCACCATCTGTTGACCTCTGCATTATAACGTCAGGGCTGCTGAGACCATGTCAAAAAGAAACAAAAACCTCAATAGGATGTAGCTCAGTTTGCTTTTCACTGTGAGAGTAGAGAAGAAAAATGTATCAGCCCCACAACTACCTCTAGCCTGCCGTGGCCTTTCATTACCCAGCTTGCTGAGCGAAAGGGGAATTGAAAGGTCTGTACAGGAAGCTCAGCCAGCAGAAGGCAGACCCATGTCAAGTGAGCCACAGCTGTTTTGCAGGGCTGTTGATCTGTTCTTCATGAATCACTCTGCCCTTAAGCTATGATTTAAGAGCATCACTGTGTTTATAATAGAATGGTGATGTAAAAACAGTTTGTTTTTAAAAGAATACACCATATTAGCGAAGACTTATACTTATCCTAGACCTGTCGTTTACATTTTATCGAGACTTAGGAGAAAGCGCCTGTACTGATGCCAGAGGAAACTTTTCCTTTTTGAGATCCTTCCATGCTCACCACTGGTACATGGTATTTATTTGTCCACTTAAGATGTAAAGACAGGCATGAGTACCTCTGTGCAGTGAAATTGACAATATAAAAATGTTCGGGGGGAAGAGGCACAGCAACAACAGGAGCAGCAGCGTCTTGGCCACAAAAAGTGCATCGTGACAGGCTGACAGGGATCTTCATATCTTCACTACGCTGTTGTGTGTCCGTGCACATGCTGCCAGTTTCAGGGAGGCATGTAGAACTAGACACACAGGGCTGCTGGAGACGAAGCCATGTTGAGCAGCAGAAGTACATCAAATCTTCAAAGGGAGGATTTGTATGATGTTTGTATTATGTTTGACTCTTGTCTTGTTGTCTTGCCTTGAGCTTGCTGTGTAGAACCTCAGTGTGATGGCGTCAGCTTTGGGGTACATAAGTTTTGTTTTTAGCTTAATCAGTGCAGCTAACCTCCTTTCCGCTGAAGCTGGTTGTAAGACTGTGAAGGCATCCCTTTATTCATTTGGTCCCTAATAGTGTTGCTGAAGCAATTTACACTAGATCGGTAACAAAGCCATTTGACACAGTACACTGTGCCACTCCACTGTTCACTCAATTTTCCATCCTGATTGCTTATTGAACATTCCCTTATATAAATTTAAACAGTACCAATTAATCATATTGAGCTGCTGTCTAGTTTTTGCCAAGACAGGGAGCTGTTATGCCAGCTTTGTACTGGCAGCACTGTAATTAAATTATATTAAATCCAAAATAGTGTGCTTTTTAAGTTGTGTCAAATAAAGCATCTCAATAGTCTCTTGTGTTCTGAACAATGGCGACATGACGCTGATTAGAGCACTCTCTGAAAGGGAGCTGTGTGCATTGCTGATTCCTTTTGTTGTCATTAAAAGCTCTATTATTGCCCTGCTGCAGGAGGATTTTCATTTCTCTCCTCTTTTATGGACTAAAATGCCTGTGGCCTATTTTCATCTAATGTACTCTCGGGTACTGGAGGTCTATTGTGTTTCCTGTAGACAATCTTTTTAGTTATACAGCCTTTTGCTCCGATTATAGTGCTTCCACTCAGTCTGTATGCTCTGTTGTCATGGCACAGCATTTCAGCTTCATATCAACACAAAGACCCATAATGCACCTCAACCGGGAAAGAGAAAACTCTTAATGTTTGTCTCCTGTGCCAAGCTTTTCACACCTTGCAAACATCTGAACCCATCAGTTAACATATTGGCTCCACTTCCCCTATTATGTGCCTGATATAAACTGCCAGCCGTGTGCTGTTAGCTGTTGAAACATGTAAGAGGCTGGCTGACGGAAGAGATGAGCGTCCTAAACAGACTGCATTATTAGGTACACAGCTGGAAGCTTGCAAGCCTCTCATTTGTAGTGCCGCGATGGGAGCATAAACAACAGTGTAATCTCCCCAACTTCAATGATGTAATCAGCGGTAAAAACCAATGATAGTCTGTTCTGAATGTGGCTGTGGCGCTGATGCAATATGGCTTGTCTCGTTGATAGCACCACTGTTGTCAAGCTTGGTTTCATTGCGTTCTTCCTCTGCTGTCAGTGTGTAGGAAGCAGGCTTATGTATTACAGGCATGTGGGACCAATTAAGATAAATATTGATATCTGGATTTGTATAGGCTTTGCATTATGCTGAAGTATATTGATCTGTTCAATTGTATGTGCAATTACAAGACTCTGTTGTAAAGGTCAGTGTGTACAGTAGTGTTGATTATTTGCTACAGCTTATCCACTCTCATATATTGTATTTCCTGGACTGCTGTGCTGACAGATTATGTATGATTTGTTCATTTCACTTTTGATTACTCACAATTCCTTTTACTATGCCCATTGATACAGCATCCAACATATACCCCACTGTCAGTATGATGCTTGAAGCGGCTTTTATTGGCTGCATGTCAGTGTTTAGACTACCTGTGTCTGGCCGTTTAGAGGCCACTGAGCAGTGTGAACAAACAGCCAGGTCTCTGATTAATAAAGGCTGAACAGCAGTCTGCAGACCTATTACTAAGCTCATTAACCTGCCAGCTGCCCACAAACATGTGCCCTCACACACACATACAGTCGCAGGCTACACACCCTGCAACTAACTCATCCAATATGTATTATGTTTTATAAGTGTAATTCAGGCTGCTTTGTTAAATATACATTTGATTTACCACATGTTGGTGTCCTGCCAGGCTACGGTTTAAAGTTTATTCATGTAACTAGCTCCTTGACTCCTTTAATTTAAAGTGTCTATCGCTTCATTGCACCTTGATGTTGATTCTACAAGTCTCTGGACTAGGCTAAAGGTAAAATGAAATGGTCTTCCGAAAGATACTTGACTTTTACATATTCTGACATACACAATTCTGTGTCTGTGTAGAATATTTAGGATGAAAAGTCATCGCCTGTTGTGTGTGAATACTGCTGTAAAGTTGTACCACATTTGTACTTCATCTGAACTGCACTTCTTCTAGCACATACATTGCATTATACTGTAGAACAACATGATTACCAGCTTTCTCTCTATTAAGTTTCCATGACAGTGGAATGCAAGGGCCGGGAAGGTCGCAGAAGAGATAAGTACTACTTACCATATTCAGCGTCGTTTGATCTAGGTAATTATATTCAGCCGGAGACATTTCTCCTCCCTCTTTTCTACAGTTCCTCTCTCTCTGTTTCTTCACGGCTAGTTTAAGCACTGGTGTTGAGCTTTAACAAGGCCACTTTTGTCCCAGATAAAGCTTCCAGACAGCACTCATCAGTGCAGTGTAAGATCCTTGCCTACTGGAGCACAGAGCACTGCCCTGGGGGCATCTTATCACTCCGCTGGCAATCTCAAATACCCGCAGAGATAGACGGCTTCTGAGCTCTCTCTGTGGGGAGCCTTTCAGTGAGAAAGATGGCTTCTCTCCTTTTGCAAACACCTCTGACTGGCAGCTTGGCAGACACACAAACATAAAAATACAGAGAGAAAGCAAGAGCTATTGACAGGCAGATGCCTACAACCCACACAGAGAAGCGCTGTCTCTTTCTACACTTGCACTGATTGACAGATTGGCAGTCAAGATGGAGATGAAGGCAGATAGAAAGCTGACATATGCATGTAACAGACATAAAGATGCATTATGCAATGGTGTACACACAAATACACTTAAATAACACACTCCATACAACACCAATGTGTACATCTTGGAGCCCAACTATGGCAGGCTCCACGCAAGGAATGTTATGCATTCTGTCTCTGAATTCTGTTCGAAATGGTATTCTCACCTCCGCAGACTGCCAGTCATTTTAGTAACCTGTTATGTTGCCTTGGCAAAATGACTATGGTGTTGCTGACAAACAGTGCATTCATATAAAATAATGGACCCGAAAGCCGTAGTTGCAGACATAGAACTAGGTGCATTTAGATGAATGTTTTCTTCATGATGTCTTGTGTAGCTTGTTCGGTGTGTTATTTACAAATGTATTTATAACACAGGATCATCATGATGTGTGAGGTTGTGACTCTTCATCCGTTGTGGTTACCGCCACTAATAAAGACATTACATCTCAATTTCATTTGCTAGTAGATTTACAATGAGCCTGTGTCATGTAATTACATACACTAGCTCTGTAATGTATGATGAATGTATACTACTTAGTGCTTCGGGGGGGCAGATGGTCTGTTATTATACTGTCAATGATTGAGGCAGAACAGACAAGCCATTTGTCTCCATATTGTAATGAGTCAATGTTTCGAGACAGTAATTACCTTTTCGACCGGTTGACAAATGACAAGAATGGTAGCATACTAATAGACACATACTCTGTACTCAAAACAAACACTTGCTCATGCACACACAAGTCTTGGCGGAGTCAGGCTCTGGTTGACCTCTCACCTCTGCTGTCACATCACCATTGATTTTTCCCTCCTGAATCAGACCTTATTATGTTTGAAGCAGCCAGCTGAAGCCTGCTTGTGTTGGCTGCACACCTACCTGCCACTGATACATTCTGGTATGAGAGGAAGTAAATATGTTTCTGCACTATATTTAGTAAAGCCAGGTTTTTTTTCTGATACCCAGCTTCTAATGTAGCATTTACTGTGCCTTTTTTATAACTGACATTTACTTATTTACTTAAGTATTACAGAAGGTATTTAGAGCTTCCTGATACATTTCACTGCCCTTTTGCTTGGAATGTCTAGTCATACACATAAATCATCTTGTCATTCTATTATTTATAGACTTTCAAAATGTCAACTAGCGACAAATGCATTTGTTTTCTATTAGAAGAAATATCAACGCTTTCAGATTTATGTCTTGAAACGAGACTTAAATACAAATGACTAAGAGGTGCCTGAGAAATATTGTGACTTTGCAGATTTGCATTGTGCACAAATACAGAAAAAAGATGGAGTCACTTACAGACAAAAAGAGCAGCAACCTGTTTTGTTTTTTTTAGCTGAATGTAAACCTCTATGTTGTAAATGCACTTGGGGGTTTACTGACCTTACATGAACTCAGTGCCTGTATCGTCACTTCCTTGTGTGTGTTTTATATTATTTTTCACTCAGTATGAATACAGTCCAGTCATGTAGGGTAAAAGCCTGTTAAAATCAGGTTTAACAAGCCCCATGGAGATTCCTAGCTTTACGTCATGCAAGCTTTCCAAACATCAACACTCGGAGGAAATGATGAAAAGCTATTGTGTGTCTAACCTCTACAGAAAAAGGAAGGTAACATTTAGAGTGAGTCTGGAGGATATAGAGTATTGCTTCAAGGACAGTCAGAAAGCTGCAGGGTTTTGACTGGAGGTAAATGCCACAGTAATGTCAACTGCTCCCGTTCCATAAAGAGAGCAGATGAAGGTTAAGTTGTTTTTGTGTGGGGGTTTGGTTGGTGAGAGAAAATATTCCATCAAGATCAATGTGATCATTGTTATATATATATATTTTTTTATAAGGACAGAAAAATTGTACGGTGATGTGTGAAAGCTTTGAATTATCAGCAGGATTAAGTTGTGTTGGGCAGAGAAATCATGTTTTTGCTATTAACTTTTAGGAAGGTCAGCCAAACACACGTCTTGTGTTGGCAGTTTGCAATCAATATTACATAGCTGCTCTTTTCTCTGTTGAGGTCCAGTCTTTCTGAAAGGGCTATTGTGTGTTTTTGCATCTTGAGCTACAGAACAGTGTTTGTTTTATATTGCATACAAGCTATTTAAACATACTGTCAAAATGCAGTGATACAGGGCATAAGATTACTGCTGACTGAGATAAGAATTCAACATATTACGTGTTCTTGTTATTTACAGTGTAACATAACTGAGTGAGGGGTTAATTACATAGAGCTGGTTCAAACAAATGTCTATGTGTAACTGCACAAAGGTTCAGTAACTCATCCACTGGTTCTCAGTCCTCTGATGTCTGAATGTGGAGAAGACATGCTGGCTGGATACTGTAAATGTCAAGAACACAATTAATATAGTAGATATGCAGACATGAATCTAACACTTTCTTGAATGTCTCCTGTACATGATGATGAGTATGGATTAAAATCTGAGATTCAGTATTCCATCACAACCTCCAGTACATGGCTGGGCTGGGCTGGGAGGTTAATGGCGCACTGATGCCAGTTTGGTCTGTGTAGATTACAGATTGGTCAGGTGCCAGAGCTGTCGAGTGGCAGCCAGCTTCATTCAAAACACTGACTCCTGGGACCAGTCTGCTTGAAATGATGTCTTTTGTTTTTTTATTCTCAGCTGTAGTGATTGGAACTTTTTTAATTTTCTCAGTTGCTCAGTATTTTATGATGATGTGTGTCCTATGTAGATGTGAGGTGACCTGTATTGCTGTAAAAGATTTTGGTCATATTGCACTGTAAGATGTGTGGGTGTGCAGACTGCAGAATTGTGTGCTTGACTGAGTAATAAGTAGATTTATTACTTTGTTCATGATTAATTGCTAACATAATGCAATTATATTTTGCTGTATTTGCTGTACACACTGTACATATGTCCTTGTAGTTGCAGAACTCATCTGTTTTGTGCTCCAAGCAGTCCTACACAAACACTCATGATTTGACCCAGGTCTGCATATAAAACATCTGCACGTGGAAAAATGACTTTAGTGGCTTTAAGATGCCCAGTGGTGGTTGGGAGCTTTGGCCTAATCTTCATCCAGCATTGATTTGTGAGATGACTCACTAGCAGTAGGCCCGGGGGGGTCGGTGATACAAGTATTTATAAAACGAGTAGCAGATTGCTGTGAATGAAAGACTTCCTTTTCTGTGTGAGGGACTCAAAGGCTGGAGGGCGGGGTAAAATCACTTTGGCAGAATGTTATAGGGATAAAATGAGGTGCTGCTCAGCTGAAAAATGGGGACAGGATTGTCACCAGGGTTTTACAAGGCAGTTTGAATATTAAGTTGGTGGACATGAGGGGAATAGACCTCTTAAAAGTATATGCCCTGATGTCATTAACCAGGCTGGGAGAGACTGAATGGGTGAGGGTAAGAGTACTTCCCCAGAGAGTCAGTGATGATATACGTTTCCCTTCATTTGATGGTCTTTGAACTTTAGCATGTGTGCGATATTACTTTTTATAGGGCTGTAAAAAGTTTTGTTATGTAAAGAGACACAAATCCGGGTCAGCTGAGGCTGGGGCTTGTGTTGGCAGGCCTAGACACACCGCGGTCTGCCAGCTTTCCCTGTGAAAACGTAAACAGACAGCTACAACATGCACAGAGGACACTGATTTACTGCTCTGTGCATAATGCCCCGTGGAAAGACTGAAGCAAAAACCTGGCAGAATGAGGGATTTGGAGGCTAAGAGCGCATTTTCCCCCACATAAAGTGATTGTGCAAGCAGCGTTTTTCATGCAAAACATCGAACCTCGAGCAGCCTGTGTTGATGGAGGGAATGTGTCACTGGATAGGCGTCACACCCTGGTGGTGAGAGGGTTTTAGGTGGGGACTATCTCATGCAGAACCTGCTGGGCTGAGAACAGAGCCGGATCTGAGAACACATGTGGAGACAGAGCCAAATAAATGAGCTGCAGAAGAGTTTGGGGATTTTATCTGTGTATTTTTGGATTCAAGAAATACCCACATACTTGCTCCAGCTCTCAGTAAGCTTTGCACATCAAACATGTACAGCAAACTCTGCCTTTAGCAGCATAATACATACTGTAAAACGCATTTCTACTTTCGACCTTTTTATTGCACCTGAGCTACATCCTCCATTCTTCTGTCTTTTACCCTACTCTCAGAGCCAGATAGAGAGAAATTCATTTCTTTCAGTTAATTGACTCACAGCTTCAGCCCCCTTAGAGTAGTGAGGCACAGTCAGCTGTCAATTCCAGATTACAGCATGCTGTTGTTGGAGAGAGGAGCCATTGTGTTTATCTGCAGTGACAGCTGGCTGGAGGCAGCAGGGGGAATAGATCTGTCACTGTGCCTAGTTTGTCTGTGATCTGGCATCTGCCCAGACACTCCACCTTTGGCAGGCCTGACTCCGGTACACCTCTGCTCTGTCTTCACCTGCTCTTCCTGCCTTTACTTTCCTGTCACTCTGCAGGATCTTTTGGAGGACCTTTCTGCTCCAGCAGTGGGTGTGTGGAGTCTATGGCCTGTATCTGCTGAGGGCAAAAAGCATCAGTGGCCTTTCTTGTGGGCTTTGTATTGATGCATCTTGTTAATTTCACTTTTCTGTTATTGAAGGTTGAAGTTTGATTCACTCTGACCCAGGTTATACAGCAGGTGGGCCAAATCTCCTTTCCTGCTTGTGTTTGCCAATTACTGCTCCTTCCCTCAGGCATCCAGACTCCCTGATGTCCTGCTGTGGCAGAGTGCCGATTCACTGCGATTATTTCATCATGCTAGCAGTTGAGCAGCAATAGAAAAAGGCAGCAAGATGAATCACAGTTACCCCTCTGCTCTGATTCTACTCTTAATTTTCACAGAGGGGGTCTCCTGTAATGAAACGCTGCCCCTGAAACAAACCTGCACTCCTGTCACGCACAGCTTCATGGGGGCTGCCTGATGACTTGGCAGCTGTTTCAATTCCACCATTTGTGGGGCAGTTTTCACTGAAAGTTGCCACACAGCTCCGCAGTGTGTGCCAAAGCTGATACTGAGCACTGGTTTGATGTAGTTTCCCATTTCAATGTGCCATAGGGCAGGAAAACTAGATCCTCCGGCAGGGCTGAGCAAGGGTCAGCAGAGGAAATTCCTCTATTTGTATACTCAGTGGTTTGTTTGTTTTTAGCTGATTCACTAAGCACTAGCCGTCTGTTCACACTCTTGCTTCAATGTTTGATGTGTGTCTCTTCGCTACTTGTGCAGTGTTGTGTTGACATTTGACCAGAGAGCTTCTGTAATCTGTTTTTCTCCTCTCGCTGCCTGTGAGCAGGAGCTGTATAAACATGTCCTTCCTCCACAGGAGGCGAATGGATCACTCCTCATTACAGGGAAGACAGGGAGACAAGAGGCGCACAGCCACTGCCGCTGTTTGATCCTACTGAGTGGAAACAGGCCTGACATACGCACACATGCATCATGTATACATTCATATGCACACATGCACCCGCATGATCAACAGCCTACCTGACAGTTGGCTTGGCTTCCAAAGCACAGTGTGTAACAACTGAATTCTCAGGAAGGAAGCTTGTGAAGCCAGGTTCTCACTACCTCACCAATGTGCCACAGACTGCTGTCAGCCTCACAGAACATCTATCTTCACCTGTCACCAATTCAGTGTCACTATGTTTTTTTTTTTTTACCCTCTCACACACCCTTCTTCATTCCAGCAGTCTTTCTGTCTTGGTTTGGAGGCCGTCTCACCACACTTGAAAGCACAACGACTGTAATGCCTGTGCAGACGCCGTGGTAACACCTCTGCTTTGCACCGATGCTCTAACTTTACAGTAGCTGAAGAAACATCATACAGTCCCTTTGGGCTCCTCAGGCTGGGCCACTGGCGCTGTACTTTTACATGCTCTGCTGAAAGACTGACAGGCCAGTTCCTGCTGTTATGCAGTGTGAGGGAGTTCCAGGTTTTACATTCAAGGGTGTCGTTCCAGCTGATCATCAGCAAGCCCGTGTTTATTCTTATAGGCAGTTTTGTATTCATTTCCTTGTTTTTTTTGTATTCATTTTGTTCTCTTTTCCTTAGCTAGCTAGGTCCATGTCAATTAATTATTACTCTACAAGTGGTGGAACATTTGCAGATGAGGATATTAAAATGACTAAATGCTTGTCAAAGAAAATACCACAAAAAAAGATGAATGTCAAAAAATACCATTTTCATCTTGCTGTTCTTAGCTTGAAGGTCACTGTTGTTCTTTCACTTAGTGGGGGGGGGGTAGTGGAACAGAGATATTTCTGATTTAACATGTCTTCTGGATGCTTTTTACAGCTTGTTAAATGTGTATGGATTGGCGGTTTGTTATTTCCATCAGTGAACGAAATTTGCTAGTTGTGTGGTGTTGGAATTTATTTTCAGATATGTTACTGATAACCAATTAGTATTCAAATTAAAAAGAAGATTAATCATTAATAATGCATATGTAATAATGTAAGCAGTAATAACGGTGCAGGTAATTTTCATCTTGTTGCATAGCGTACATTCCAGTGTGTGTTCACCACACTGCTCTAAAATAGCTGCTGCGTGTCTATGTAATAGGTACTTTACTTTCTATACTTCTTACATCTTTCACAAAGATTAAGATAAAACTTTAATGATCCCTGTTGGGAAATTGGGTCATAGGAGCAGCACAATATTTCAAGTATGTCAGATAAAGGAAGAAAGGAAGAATATAAATTAAACTTAAGTAAATGAGGGGGATTAAGACTTAAAAAAAAAAGAATATGATTTACATACTATCTTTGGAAGAAGTAAAAGAATAAAGACAAGTGGAAGAATAAAGATTTAATATAAGAACTATCAGTGAACTCAGTAGAGCATATTCCCGACTAGGACCCAAGGGTCCTTTAATTCAATCACACACCCTGTCTCGGTGTCTCTTTGTTAGAAAAAACTCCACATAGTATCCATGAAGCAGCAAGCCAAGGCAAACCAACAAATTTAAGCGATGGCATTGTACTAATAACCAGGGTCCTTCAAACTCTGATCAAATATGAACATAGTAGGCTCTAATCCACAGTGTCAGAGACTGTCAGCTTGCTTACACTGTTTGTGTTTGTGTAAAGGAGCTTTACGTCATTCTGTAGACATATGTGGGAGGATATGCATGTTACCCAGTCACCTAATTCCATCCTGCACAAAATGTGACAATGTGGAGCTTCTGTTATCTTCAACTAATGCCCTCTGCACGTGCTTTCATTCATAAATCACTGTTGACTTAAAAAAGAGACTCTGGTCACGGGTCAGAGGTTAAACATTCGACCCGAGTGCGTTCGCGTCTTTGCTGCATATGCCAACAACCAGATTGGTACGCGAAATGACTGACGTGTCCAATTCCAAATACTGTGATTATTCCCTGGATGGGTTTAACAGGTGGTGGATAGATGTCCTCGAGCCAGATTTGAAAGCAAGTGGCACTAAAGATGAACTTGCAGCTCTTGTTTACAGCACTGTTCAGCTAAATGTTCCCAAGAGCAGATTAAACGGGAGAAGGCACATGCATACAGGGATTTACGCTGTTGTGATGGGATATATATATTGAATCATTCTCACAGGGAGCATTCTGGTTTGGCAACATTACAGCACAGGACCACAAACTTATAATAAAAAAGATAGTAAAAACCACTTCAAAAATCATTGGATCACCACTGACACAGCTAACAGACATCTACACTTTTTTTACTCAGCTGCAAGAAGAAGGGATTATGCATGTTACTGGACTCTAATCACCCGGCACACAGCTGGTTCTCTTATCTTCCTTCAGGCAAACGTTTGCAGAGCATTAGTGCACATCCAAACCACCTCAAGGAATGTTTTTGTTTCTGTACAATCAGACTGTTAAACAGTAGCACCTACGGGTTATGCATGGAGTGACTGTTATTTTTATAATCTTGTATTCTAATGTTTGTTTTAATAATGTTATTTTATTTAAATTATGTATTATTTATTTACTCATTTCTAAGGTGAGAAGATGTCTGGCAAAATGCATTTCATTGCACTGTACTTTTAATGTATGCAGTTTGAGATAGACGAGTACTGGTCCTCAATCAGTGTAATTAATACCTGCGTTGGGAGTTAAGTCCTGAGTTCATGACTTAAACACAACTAACATGTGGAAACAAATAAGGAAATGTAGATGAAATCAGCCATGTACTGTTGAGGAGACAAGTGTCTGCACACGACACACAGAACTGTTGAAGTGTGATATATTTTCATTTGATTATTTACAACAAGAAATATCATGTCCTTCTAGTTTGACACGTTCAAACAAGCTAATAAGCAGCCGAGGTTAGAGTGAGACAAACACTAGCACCTAATATGAACAATTTAATTTATATAGTACAACTTGATGGGGTTTATCTTTTTTTAAACCATATAAACAGCTGGCACGTAACATGAAATACTGCATTAGTGTTCACATGTCACATACTGCTGCTGAAAACTGCAGGTAGCACAGTATGTGCAGCAGGTTGCAAATAGCAAGTAGCAGGGTATTTTGTATGGCCTGGGGTCTGTATCTGTCCACGTCACAATCTCGTCTCAGTGGCAAAAATTGTCTTGCTGTTCTGTCAACAGTCCACTATGAGAGTATAGTGCTCGTGGTTTATGGAAAAGTGATTTTACAGTACACGTCGGTTCATATTCGGGTATGGAATTGCCGATCAGTTACAAAGTACACAAGAAGCATTAATGTTTACATACATTGGTTCAGGTTGTTTATGTCCTGTGACCCCAAAGACCTGTGTGCAAGTGTATAGAAACTACAATTTGGCTTATTTAACTCTTTTTATCATCACATAAGAAGCCCTTTCTTAAAAGTTAGAAAATACACCGTTGGTGAATAACTGCCAAACTTTAAATCTACCAAACATCTGTGATAACAAAGAATCAAGATTCTTCTGAACATGTATTCTGTGCTAGTATTCTATCCTTGAAAAAAAAAAGCCTAACTATGTGGAAAATAAATATTTACAGCGGTGAGTATGATTCATAGCCACAGTAGATAATACATATTTCAAGTTGAGTATAAAGGACTTGGTCAATATGAGCAAGTGGAAGGTGTTAAAAATGTGTAATCGATGCCAGCAATGTATTGACCCTCCGTCGCTCTCTTTTTTATCATCTCCAGTAATTATTTACATCCCTCAGGAATAAGCTGTCAGGCAGCTGTATTGCCAGCCTTGACTGCAGGGAGATTGCACTGTGTTCTCTTTTCTCCTGACACCGTTTCCATATCTTTTTCTATCTTCCTCCCAGTGAAGTGGCTAGATGCCAAGGCCGTAGGCAGCACCTAATAGACCCCTCTCTTCACTTTCCCTTTCTCTCTCTCGCTCTCTCTCTCTCTCTCTTCACCTCAGCACTACTCTCTACCTGTTAAACACAGGATTAAAGTGCTCTCGGCAGGGTGCAATTATATTGCAAGCGCTGTTACATCCAGAGTTAAACACAGCCCTCTCTCTCTCTGCTCACTTGTCTGCTGCAGGCCGCTGCAGACTGGAGGTAATTGTATTGCTGTCAGCCCTTGGTTGATGAGTTGCCAGAGTAATTGCTTTACGATTTGACCTCTGGTTTTTCAAACAAGTGCCCTGGTCAAGAATCTGCACTGGGCAGATGAGGGATGAGAGGGCAGCTGGTGTATGCCTGTGTTTCAGCCCGTGTCAGTGTGTTTGTGGTCGGTAGAGGCAGGATAAATATGTTTGTCTTTTAATACTCTGCCCTGTCTAGTATTCTTTATTATTCCCCACCATATCTTAAAGCACAGTTCCCTGCCTCAGTTTCAAATTGGCATCAAAGTCAATTGAATTGTTAGGTGTATTAAATGCGGACAGATTTGTCACAGTGACATTGCCACAGTGATGGCAGCAAATACTGCTGCACATTGCTCACGGAGACCTATTTGCCTGCTTGCATTACTATTACAATTTGATTCAGCTGTAGGGTAAAAAAAAACAACTACAGTAGTACAGTAACTGAATAATTACTCCAAATACAGGCAGACTAAATGTATGTATGAAAAGATGATTTGAGTATTTTTCTACTTAAGTGTCTGTTTCAAACTTCCCAAATCAAAATGGCTTGTCAAACCATTTTTAGTAGATTATCCATATGTTTATTATTCGCATTATTTGGCAATTTCATTGATTAGTTTGTTCATTTCAGTGAGTTGTTAATTGTTTTACTTGTACTGTTCCTTCTGTTACTTGTTGTGCTCATTGTTTTTCCTTTAATTTGGTGAGAAGTGATGGATGATGTGCACCAAATGTTTCCTGCAGTTATGACACTGCAGTTCATGACAACACTCTTAATGCAGCTACTATCATATTGTCCTACTATTTTCATATTAGTCATAGTGTGCTCGTGCAAATAGCGTTCAAAAATACAAAATGAGTGGTTCATCTTTCTTGTCATTAACAAGCTGTGTTAGCTGATTAAAATGCATAATTTTCAGACAAGCACTTAGCAGCTAGCTCGTTAGTGGTGTCAGTTGCTAACAGCTGGTGGGAACTGAAAAGTAGACAATCCCCAGTCAAAATTTCAGGCACATTATATCATGTTTTGAGTTTATCTTGTAAACACATCAAGAATTAATGGTTTTGGCAGTGGAGAGTTAGACAGTAAAAAATCTGAAATGTCAGCATTTCGATGTGAAGATGTTATATTGTATTTGGTAGCAAACTTGCTTTTTTCATCCTCCAGCAGACACGGAACAACATTAGCATTCATTTGGAGTTGTTCTTCTAGTGTCATAACTAATATTACACCAAATTTAATTTTTTTGGCATTGGTTTTCTGGTCTTTTAGCTGCTAAATTTATTTCTAGCTTTGACTGTGTGCTGTGTGATGCTGACTATGCATCTTTTTCTTGAAAAGCCAAATCAGGGACAGAATTGTGAACTAGCTAAATGCTATACACCATGTGCAGACAGCGTTGCCAACTCCTCAGTAAAGGCAGTCCCAAAAGTCAGTAGAAGTGACATAAAGTGACATTGTTACCTAATTTACATACCGGTAATTAAAATATTATAAAATTGAATAGAAATCACCCTTGCAATTCAGGCTCTTATATAATCTCCAATAAATGGCTTCAACCAGCTATTGAAATCACAGTTTGATTCCCACTCCTCTGTATTTTTGTGTGTACAGTTCAAACTGAGACATGATGAGCTGTAGCCACTTAGACGTGTAGCTTAGGTCACACAAAGACACACTGAGGCTGTGTGGGTCAGCAGTTTATTTTAGTGCAATGATTTGTAATAGACAATGAAAATTTTACACATACATCCAGCCAGAAGCACGATTGATTTGCAGTCTGGATGTGGAGGGGCGAACATTTCCTGCTGCGATTGCAGCTTGAATGGACTGCTGCATGAGGACTGGGCCGTTTGTTGAGGAGAGCAAGAATAATATGTGCTTTCAAGACAGAGTCTACAAAAGTTCCCGATAATACCAGAGAAAGTCGCTTGATTTTTCGAAAAAAGTGTCACTAGAGTGGTCTGAAAACTCACTAAATATTAAGGCAAAGTTGCTAAATTGACAACACTGTGTGCAGAACAGAAGATGTTCCATATGTTCACTACGTTTCACCACATTGTCGCTGAAAAATAAATGAAGAGATGAAAAATGTAGTGTAGGGAAAGATTTCATAAAAGATTGGACTCTGAAAGTCCAGACAGACAGTTTATATTGAAGGAGACATATTGTATGTTATTTTAAGAAGGCCAATGTGCTGCTGGGGACCACAGTCTTGTCTTGACTGTGCCATGGATTCTGTCAGGTACATAGGCTTCCTGGCACATTATTCCAGGATGTCAGGATGGTTTTAGTGCTTCTGCTGGGTCTGCTGAGTCCTGGAGGACTGACTGAGGATGATGAGATTTGTGATGTCATAAGTATCCAAAAATCAAAATGGCTTGTTTCAGGGCCAGTTATATAATGAGCACTTCTGTCTTTTTTCTTCCCAGGGAGACTCTTAATTTTAAAATAAGAAAAGTTGTGAAGCTTTTTTTTTAATATGTCTCCTTTAAAATGAAATATTTCAAAATTCTGTGATAAATTAGAAAAAAATGCAATTCACTTCGAAGTACAAAGGCCAAGAAATACATATCAAAAATATGCAACTGAATCATTTTTATTAGTTTTATTATTTTATGAAGAAACATGATCCTTTATGTGCAGTTCACAAATAAACCCACTTTTTGATGTATGCTTTGGTTTGATGAATTTATTTTAATGGTTAGATATTTTCCTAAAATTGGTCAGCTTCACAGTTGTTCTGCAATGAAACAATAATAGTACGCCTAGGAGAGTGCCTTTGCAATAAAATGACATAAACACACATGCAAAGTTGACCACTTGAAGCTGCCAAAAGGAGCAGGAGGAAATGTGGGAGAAATGCCAGACTGATGAGTGAAAAAGGGAGATATAGAGGTGTGAAAATGCAGAGTGTTAAGTGAATGTGTGGACTTGCAGCAGTAAGTTGAGACACAGAAAATGTTTTTTAAAAAAAAGATAGTAAAAAAAAAATAAGGGAACCTCAGTGTGGATGCGTGTACCTGAGAATAACAATAACAATG
The DNA here is from genome assembly GCA_029823295.1 of Pseudamia nigra. Classification (NCBI taxonomy): domain Eukaryota; kingdom Metazoa; phylum Chordata; class Actinopteri; order Kurtiformes; family Apogonidae; genus Pseudamia; species Pseudamia nigra. The sequence goes on along the minus strand of JAQQAE010004161.1, from coordinate 2,165 downwards.
GAGGTGGAGACGTGCACTACTTTCAGATGATCTGTTTAAATAACAGAGGATGTAAGGTGGGTGTATTTGGATGCAATATAGAAAGTTGACAATTGCAATTTAATGTTATGAATCAAGGAGATGATTATCTTAGTGGAAGCAAACACTCAAAATAATATTCACTGTAATACCATATAGGCACGGATGTTTCTGTGTGTACATCAACATGCAAACAGCGTGTCGGCAGTGCGATGGCATCCGTTCACGGCTGACTCAGTGATTTGGGCATGCTCTGGGGTGGCTTTCAGCACAATCTGGAACACTTCTTTTAGTTGCTTTTGACATGTTGCCTGATTCTCTCTGTGGCAGCTTATTCTCCCACTGTCAAAGAGAATCGCACTGTTTTCTCAAATTACACACTGGGAAACGAGGAACAACATATCAGTTCATGTAGCTTGGTTAAAGTGCATTGTTGTCCCTGTGTACAAAACATTGCTTATTATGAAGGTCAATCATTTAATCATAACTGAGCCTGTAGTAGTTTTTTGAGGAAAGCCTAATGCATTTGTACTGGAATGTTTTGTATATTGTTTTAAGGAATCAACTAAACACATTCGGTTTCGATTTGTGATTTATGCCTTGCTTTCAATCTGGCTCAAACTAACCAAGGCACAGGCAGTTCCATTCTGATCATATACACGACACTGTCAATTCTAAAATCCCTATGATGGACAAAAATGTCAACATAAAACAAGTAGGATGAATGATTTTTTTCTATTCAAATGTGCAAAATCAGGTAATATACTAGATGTCAAAGATAGTGTCATCCTTAGTATATTGTTTTCTTTTCACAATCTAGCCAGATTTTTGAAGAGAAAGGCGATCAGTGTAATAAATGCTTTACCAACCTGTAAGCCATACAGTATGTCTACAGTATTTGGTAAAACAATGTAGCACCACATCATTGTAATACCACAGAAGCATGTATGCAAGACAGAAATCCACTGAGCAACCTTTTCCACAAAGACTTAAATTACATTGTAATTACATTATATATTACAAACGGAGATGTTTTCTTTGTAAACTATCCAGCCTGTTTGTGAGTAAAATGATAGATCTGTTCCCTCAGGGTTCTGTGTGAGGTTTAGGTGGTTTCTGAGAAAGGATATGGAACGGGCTTTTTTTAGAGGAAGTGGTTCTCATCAGACACACAAGCATGCTGTCATGAGAAGAACACATTAAGAGTCTTATTGGCTCAGATCATCAGCCTTTCATGTCCATTCATGTAACATTCATGTAAAATGGTAAGGCAGTAATGGCTCATAAGGTGTCTTTAAAGATTCTATTGGCCCTATTTTGAAGACAAAAAGGGCAAAGTTAACAGTCTAAAGTCTGTGATCACTGATGGTGTGGCCAGGTCAGGTTTGGTATCTTGCCAAATACATTAGGGCCATTTGGCCTGAGCTGCGAAGCACAATTGTAACGTTTCAGTTTGCGGTGTTTTGGCCTGTCTTTCTTATTTGGTCCAACTGCTAAAGTCGTCGTCCTTCAGGTCACAATGCTTCCTCGGTATAGAACTTTGAAATATTGACTTTTGAAAAGAGCTTAGTTTGGGTTGAAAGGCTTTGCAGGGTGTTCACTGGATTATTCATCCTTGTTACATATTTTTAGATACCTACAGCGTGTTCCTCAAGGGTAGCAGTATATTTTAGCTGAGTCACTTGGGATTTACCCAAATTTTAAGATGGAAAAAAGTTGTAATTTCAATATAAGCAATTTAGATTTTATTTCTTCCTTTTGTGCATGAGAGCAGCTGTAAGTATAGGAATTCTGTTCATCAGGCCCAGTAAGCCAAGAAAGCAATACAGTAGCTCACAAAAGTGGGTACACCCCCCACATTTCTGCAAATATTTAATTGTATCTTTTCATGGGACAACACTGAAGAAATGACACTTTGACACAATGAAAAGTAGTCAGTGTTCAACTTACAGTATATAACAGTGTAAATTTATTGTTCCCTCAAAATGACTCAAAATACAGCCATTAATGTCTAAATCACTGGCAACAAAAGTGAGTACACCCCTTAGGGCGTACTCACACTAGGGCCGTTTTGGCTCGAGCCATGCCGGGGCCCACTTCACACCTTTCCAGAATTCTGCGCGTTTGTGCTCACACTATTCGTGCCT
>JAQQAE010004160.1:0-19151 GCA_029823295.1 Pseudamia nigra | reverse complement strand
GAAGTAATGCATAGTGGCTAGCGTTAGCATTAGCGGCTAGCGTTAGCATTAGCGGCTAGCGCTCTGAGTGACGCAGGTGTGACACAAAGTGACGCAGGCGTCGTTGTCCGCATAATTCGTCGCTGTTCGGGTCAATTTTTTTTATAATTTTTAATAAATTTTTCCGTCGTTCTCCGAATTTAATGGTGTCCGAACCGGTCGTTATCTGAGGTTCCACTGTAGTAATAAGCCTTTTGTGTACTCTTCTTTTACAATGAGAATTGATAAGGTAATTGTTAAGGAATCAAATTAATAAGCAGTAACGTTAATGGAATCAGAGTCTCTGAATTCCAATCCCTCGTCCCAAATGCAGTCACTAAGACTGTTAAATGCTATGATTAAACTGGCTCATGGGGACAGGAAAAGAGCTATACCTGCTGCATCGGGGAGATGATTCGAATCACTATGCTTATAAACCAGTTTCAACAAAATGTTTGGTGTGCATGGAGACACATTCAAGGGACCTGAGATGACTGATGTTCATTTCTTAAACAATGATGAATCTTTTCCCTTTACTACTGTTTCTTGCCGTAATGGATTTATACAGTAGCTGTATTAGCACTAATAGGGCTGTGGACTACACCTGCAGATACTCTGCACAAGACAACTTGTTCTGTTCCCAACGGGAATCATGGTTAAAATTGTTGTTTAAATGAATCTTATTATATGAGCTAGTTGCTCTTCCAGGTCATTATTTTACTTCCTGTGTGAGGTAGTTTATTTAAGCAGGTCACAGGAAGTAGACCCCTTCTCTGCCATGCACACTGCAGGTGATGTCAGTTTCTCAATAAAGTTTGTCAGTTGGCTAAAACAGTCTATAAGTGGAATTTGTATGATTGTATGTATGAGCATTTTTTATGCTATAGAAATGTGCTAATCCTACTTCAAGTTAATGTAGCCACATGCTAACTCGCACTGTCTGATCCTTGGCCATGTGTTGCTTGCTTTCTTTTTGCTATGATATGTGCTTTGGTTTACTTGTATTTGTACTGTTTGTCTGTAGTTATATGCTTAAGGCTCACTGACCTGCTTTAGCAATACGCTTGCTTAGCCCTGTGATATGTTCATGTGCATGTCACAATGTGATTGTTTGTACTGTTTCAGTTTCACACATTCCTGAAGTCAACACCATGAACACAATTCCTTCTTTGTGGAATTTTCGTTAGGAGAGTTTAATTGGTTCATAGCGAACAGCCTTGGCTAGTGAGGCAACACAAAACTGATGGTCGAGAGAAAATTGAAAAGTTAAGAAATGGTAAAAATTACCTCTTGATAAGACACACCTGTGAAGTGAAAACCTTTCCAGGTGGCCACTTTGGACACTGTAACATATAAAACATATTCTCGGTTATTTAACACTTTTTTGATTACTACACAATTCCATGTGTTCTTTCATAGTTTAGATGTATTCAACATTAATGTACAATGTTGAAAATAATACACAGAAATTAAAATACTGAAAGCCAAGGTGTGTGAAAACTTTTAGCTGGCAGTGTTTTACATAAAACATTGCAGTCATACTGATGTTTTTGCCAGGGAAATATGGCAGATTCAAGAGTGTTTCATTAGTTAAGTTTCCCATACAGAAGGAGTGCATAACAGCAAGAAAAATCAGAGAAAATATTCTAAATATAGCATAGACGTAATGGTAAACTGGTACTGTTACTGGTAATAACAGTTTCACAACCTCATACGATTTTGCATACATATCCATGTTTCTCTGTCCTACTGATGTCCCCCAACTGCTCCTGTTACACATCCATAATCTCATCTCACCCTCCTGATATGGTCATATTTTTCAATATGATGTCGTGTGTGCTCAAATGGTTTGTCTTTTATCACCCACTGGGTTGCCACAGACTCATTTTAGAATTACTGTTACATTTGACCTGTTTAGACCTGTTTGTGCTTCAGCCACATGTTAAAAACAAAAAGTGAAAATCTAAATCAAATGATACCTAGCCTCACTCTGTTATCACCCTAACTCAGCCCTATCAGACATAAATTTTGCATGTGGTCACCCAGCATGTGTTGTATTGTCACTTGAATTGAATTAACATTCAGTTCTATAGTGTAGTGATGTTGGTCGTCCACTGCAGCTGCTCCTCTGGTGGGACAGAATTACTCTAGGTGAAGATGATGGTCTGGGTTGTCTATGATGTCCTCTCTCTGTCTACCACAGCCCCCACTGATCCAGCCTCCCTCCAACCAGTGTTGCAGCGTTTTTATCCAGTCTGTCCAGGTGTTTTACATCTTTCTGTCAGATGCTGTCTCCCCAGCAGACCATAGCATAAGAGTGTGTGCTAACCACTGAGTGGTAAAACATATGGCATCTTAGGGCATATGTCAAGGCTTAGGCATGCCTGCCTTGATTGACAGGTGTCTGATGGTGCGTTCCATTTTCCTTGGAATTTGGAGGTTGGAACTGGGAGTGACGTAAATTCTGAGTTGATTGCGTTCCAGTTGCAAAGTCGGAAAAAACATCGATGTGTGCTGGAACTCAGGCTCGTTCAGAATTTAGACAACTTCCAAAAAAATGTGCACTCAATGTGACAGCAACTGTATGTGGCATTTTGCACATACAAACAGTGTAGCAACATGCAATGGAAAAAAAAACAACACTGTGTGTGATTGAGCCATATTGAATCATAAAGTTAGGGTTCGTGGGGTTGCTCCAAGTCCCTGAGTTGGAAGAAATTCCCAACCAAGAAGTTCCAATTTCTGTGTTCAACTGGAACGCACCACAAACCAGAGGCTTCACAGTATCATTCAGCCTCAGCTTCATTCACACTTTACCTTAACATCCATTTTTGGATCAGAGGGAGTAGACTGTAATTTCAAGATGGAGGGCCCTCATACAGCCGCCACATTTGAGCTTCGAAATTGCTCTTCAGAAACTAATGGGTGATATCATGAAGGGTTTGTCCATTTTTCACAAATATCATAGGTGCTTTACTTTCAAACTACATGGCTCTGCTACTTCCCACACAACAACTTCAAGAATTCTCAGTCTAATTTTCCACCCACTGACAGGTGCCATTGTAATAAGATAATCAACATCATTATCTTTTCACCTGTCAGTGGTCACAATGTTATGGCTGATCAGCGTAACCTCTGTGGTAGAGAGAAATATAGCAGCAATTAAAGTGATACATTTTTAATGGTGGTGAAGGTTTCCCACAGTAAACAAGGTCAATACAACAAAGGATTCTAGCATTCTATTTTTTAACACAAATAGCATTTAAGATTTCTGCCTTAATGCCAATAAATGATTTTCATAGCATGTTAAACTCCCAATAGATGTGTTATAATGACTACCATTTCTATCATTAGAGTAACATATAGTTATTTTAGTGCTGCATATTATGCAAATGGTGACATGTGCACCCCATGATTAAATGGGCTGAAATGACAGGATTGTGCAAATTGTGTTAGTTCATACAGGAAGAGAAGTCATACGTAGTATGACTCTTTTTTTGTCCAATCATTCAGGACTTCATTTTGTCCCAAACCAGTCAGTGCACTATAGAATTGTGTCCAGGTTCATTAATTCCTTGGGTCATTTAAACTTGTGATATCAGGCTCTGCTGGGGTGGTTTATTATCCCAGGAACTGTCTGTGTCATACTTGCCTACATGTTCTGGACCAGGACTCAAGCAGCATTATCAGCAAAGACAAATGTGTGTCATTTCTTATGAATTTAGACGTATCCATCCTGCATGATTTAACTCTGAGTGAAACACCAGAGGCTCTTAAATCATGAAGCCTGACACCTATTGTCTCCAACAAGGTTTTACTGAAATGCTGTTCATTTTCTTTTACCATAACCATTCTAATAAAAAACATTTGCTAGATGGCAACTGTCTCTATTGTCTCTAATCTGTTAAATTAAAATAACATGCCACTCAATTCTATCTCATCTGTCTCATGTGTCTCAAACTTTTGGGAAAGAACTCACAATGCCTTTGTGCAATTAATCCTCTGTCAAACACACCCAACCTGATTAAAAGGTACCACAGCTTTGGAGAAAATGACAGCTGTAAGAATGCCATGACTGGGGCAACCTGACCGGGATCATGTCATTAGGATGCTGGAGGACGACCAGACAACTTACCAGAACTGTAAAGCTCCATCACTCCACAACAGTGCACTTTCACCAACATTATTTGTCCAGAAGAACAACAACAGACCAAACTCGACCTGGTTGACCACGTGTGACAAGCACAACCCAGGGGCCATATATCCACCTGTTTCACCTCAGAAACAGGTTCTGACCCATCACCATTACAGCAGCAGAGACTACTGGCACACACAATAGATTAGTATATATATCACCATATATTGCTGAAGTAACGTACTTATTAAACATTGTATGGTGCTTATATTTGACATTTCTTGGTCTTTTCTTATTTTGTAACTGATTAAATTAGGATATTCTTTAAAAGGTAACAAGGAACAATGTTTGAGTGGTGATTTTACAAATAAATGTTGTGGTGCCTTATTAAAGCCACTGAGTGTGGATGATGCAAAGAGACAGTTCAAACATGGAATCTCTGACAACCATTTTTTCCTATTTAATTGTAGTGTCAAAGCTAATTACCTTAATGTATGATGTTAGGAGATGTTTTTCATCCACTTTGTGTGTGCACTGAACCTCTGGAATTAGCAGCATCCTTCACCGCCCTTCTTCTAATGCTCCTTTCCATTCGAGTTATAGGTACCATTAAAATACACACACTCTCTCCATCACAGACCCACTGTAAAGCCAGAGAAAGGGTATATGTGCCATTAAATCGTACGGGCCACTGCCTTGATCCAAGGACAAGCCTGCTGGCCTTTTTTTACGGCTCAATATGTACCAGTCGTTCAAGTGTGAGAGTGTATCATCACTGCTATCTCTGCGATCACCAAATACGCTGATATAAACCAGGTCATAATGATTACAGGATGCAGCCAAGGTTGATGCCATTGCATTTTGAGGAAAATTGCCATGTTGTTGACATTTTATGTCATAAATGTGGAAAAATGCGAGGAAAAAGTTCAGCCAGGAGAAAAAAATACATATTAAAAAAATAATGCCGCACTATAGAAATTTGTTTTTGAAAATTTGAAAATAACATTTCATGTTTTGTTCAGTCAGTTTACTCTTATTTAAAAATAAGCAGTGATATCTAATGACTATGGAAAGCAGTAATAATAACATCATTAGTAGTAGTCATTAGGAGGGTCATTATCTAGAAATGACTGTAACAGTAGCAATTACCATTCCTGGAAGGGCCTCAACAGCATTATACAGTATATTTAATCTGTAAGACGGGGTCATTACTGCATAACCTTCCCCACTATTGATAATGTAGTGTGCATGGTGTGAAACCAGAAATTCAGTAAGATTTAGGAGGATGCTGTTCAAGGGTGAAATGAATATAACCACATTACGTGTTCTGATACTCATGAATGTGGATCCTAAGATTTGATTTAAATGCTACATTCTTCAAAATAAGCACCAGTTTGGTTCATTGGGAAACCACGAGGCCCTAATCTTCCAGGTAAAATCGCACCTTTCCCAGGTAGGGCTGCAACTAACACCTTCTTTTGATAGTTGACTAGTCATTATTCATTGCACAAATGAAGGCTCTTATTTATTGTATTCAGAGGTTTTCAGAGTACACAGAAACAGTACTTAAGTAAAAGTACTGTTACTTTATAATTATAATGATTCAAATAGAATAGAAGTACACATAAACTTGAGTAAAAGTTAAAAAGTATCTCATACAAAACAACTCAAGGAGTGAGAAACTTCACAATCTGGAATTTATTACAGTTTTAAACATTGCATTCATACAGATAGTATGAATGCAATGAGTAGAAGAAGATTCATACAGATAGTATGGTTATTTTTGCTCATTTTGTTGCATATTTTTTGGTAAAATCCAGAGATGGAGTCCCTAAGGCGTTCCGCTACTGGTTTCAGTGACATTCCGGCAACTCCTGCGACACTGTTGGTGCCAAACCGTACCAGCTCCTGCTGTTCCTTTGGACCCATCACCAGTGTGGAGAGAGGGGGCTTGCTGCATGGGCAACAGCTTGTTCTCCATATCACCCTCCCCTGGCTCGCGACCTAGAGTGGTCACTCTAGCCTCACCTTACAGCATGGAAACAACACGGGAAGTAACAGTCTACCTTGTTATAAGCTACAATGCTCGATTGGCGTAGAGTGGTGCCAGGGGTTGCTTTTGATGGTGGGAGAGATCCTTGGATTTCACTGGACAGCTGCTGGGTAGCCCCCAGTCAGTTAGGGTGCTATCCCGCCACAGTCTGCCTTCCTCATTGGATGCATGGAGATCAGGATAAAACTGACAAGCAAGCTGCAAGACCCACACCAGGCAAGAAACAAAGATCATACATGAAAAACAGGTGCCCAGTCCCAAAACTGGGAAGTTGGGATGTCCGAACCCTGACACCCAGCCTATCTGAAGGTCTTCAAAACATCTGCAACGCAAGAAAAACAGCTGTCATCAATGACGAGCTACTGAGACTTCACATACATATTGCCGCACTGCAAGAGATCCACCCAGCTGACACAGGAACTCTCAAAGACAAAAACTACACTTTCTTCTGGCAAGGGAAGAATGCAGAGGATCACAGAGAGCACAGATTTGGATTCTCCATCAGGAACACCTTGCTGAAGATGGTTGACCCAGGGGACAAGGGAGCCAAACGCCTGATGACCCTCCACCTCCACACCTCTGACGGCCCAGTCACTTTTGTCAGCATCTACGTTCCTACTCTGACGTCAACTGCAGAAGCAAAGGATGAGTTTAACGCCAACCTCAGCAAAGTCGTCAAGAACATATCCCCCAAGGAACACCTCATCATCCTTGGCGACTACAATGCGTGAGTGAGTGCTGACCATGACTCATGGCCTTCCTGTGACCATGACTCATGGCCTTCCTGTCTCCGACACTTCAGAGTTGGCAAGATCAACAAGAATGGGCAGCACCTGCTGGAGTTCTGGAGGCCCTGAGCAGCTCTTTCAGCTGCAGACTGTTACATCCACAGTGCAGGAAGGAGCGTTACCGCAGGTCATTCCTCCCACAGCCATCAGACTGTACAACTTTGCAGAGTGATCTCATATGGACAATATACTTTACACACTCATAAAACACCCACATACTTATTCATATTCATAGGACAGTGCTACTCTTGCTCAGCCTAGCTGTGTAATTGTAAGTATCAGCCTGTTTTTCTCTGCACTGTAATCATTGCATTGTGTAAATAATCCCATCTGCAAATGATCCTGTGCAATTTGCACATAATCCATCTTGAGTGGAATATTTCTTCTCTGATGCCCCTTATTTTTTATTTTTATTCTTGTGTGTGTGTAGATGTGGTATAATTTACTTGCAGTTGCATGTCTGCACTATTATTTATTCTGTCTCAACACTGTATGCTGCTATTGCAAACAAACTTCCCCAGTGTTGGATCAACAAAGTTGTACAGTATGAGGAAAATCACATTATGCCTATAAAATGGGCTGACTGACAACTTCTAAATTTGGTCAAAAGGTCACCACTGGTCAGTTGATACTTTCATGACTTGCCATCAATTTAGTGCATCCCATGAGTTCATACTTCAGAAAACCTAATTTGACCTTGGACTAAATTGCACCGAGTGAACAAAAATCCCAATTGAACACAAAATAATCAAGAAAACGAACAAAACAGAATACATGAAAAAAATGAAAATTAACAAAATCATAGTACAAAAAAGTCATCTGTCAGGTTTCAGTCAAATGATTGTAACAACAGCTATAAAGTCTGACATTTGATACATTTACACTCATCTCCACACATTTAATGTCCATTTTTGGTTCACAACTCACCAGTTGAGAATCACTGTGTAACTGAGTGATAGCAAGTGTTGTGACATTTATCTTAAAGTGACAGGAAACTCTAAAAAGGTTTCTCAAAATCTGCCACACTAATTAAAGCCCAGACGTGTCCCTTCATCACAGCTAGAGTTTACAGATGCGGCTGGCTATACTTACATGCAAACACCCATGTGGGCCTCCACTTTTTACTCTCTTCCTCACATACACTGTGGCTGATCGCTCATCAGTCTACATAATCATGTTAGTTTGGGCTAATGCAGATAAATACAGGCACAATATCTGAAAACAAACAACTGTGTCACTGGCAAACGCATTTATTCCCATCGCACAAATGTCCCCATTAGAGAGGGATGATTATAATAACATCAAACAGCAATTAAATGGACTATGGGGCACTCAAGAAATGTACTGTAATTAGGGGGTTTTGATATCTCATAGATTTTTATAGTTTGTAGAATAATGCAGTTCCCTTTCAGATTGATGTGTCTTGAGAATCCACATATAACACAGCCATTGTCCAGAGAGTTTTAATACATTCCACTTCTCCTTTCTTTATGAGACTCACAGTCAGTATATGTACTGTATGTACCAGGACTTCAGTGCTTCAGTATATTCCACTCACATTTTCCTCACTTTCAACAGGCCAATGGTGACCCACAGGTTTTATTGGACTAATGTTGGAACTGGCATATTTTAGTTAGTGTTTCAGGTACACATAACACAAAAATTTGATCATATTCCCTGCAGTCAGTCTTACACTTCCTCTGTTCCAATGCTAACATTGATTGAGAGTTATTTGGTTGGTTTGCAAAAAAATCACCTGGATCAAATTTACCCAAGAACCATAGACTGTGTATATTATGCACAAAGTGACTGTGATGTCACCCATAAGTTTCTGAAGGGCAACTTTGAGGCCAATTGAGTTGTCACTTCCTGGACGGCATGTTAGAGCCATAAACAGGATGTAACCATATTTGGATGAATGGCAGCGGGGCTTACGAAGCGTTCATGCCAGGGGACTCATGGGAGAGCTAACATTAGCCCCTTACTGATGCGATACAACTTCAAACAAAGTGATATCACAGTGTTGTTAGTGCAAACACTCACCCACAGCTGTAGTTGAGTGAATGTCATGTATAACTATGCCCATTTTGAATAAAAAGATACAAAGGTCTGAATCAGTCCGACTTTGCCATAGCGAGCTGCTGCTATAGCGACCTGTCAATCAAACCCCAGCATGGCAGTTATTTGCCTAGAGATAATCGGCAATTATGATTGGTGCTATTCAAATAAAGATTGATTGATTGATTGATTATTTGCTATAATATCTTAATAACGAAGCAAAAAGTTATAGATGGACCATCACATTACTTATTAGAGGGCCCAAATAAAACGTTTGTGACCGTGATGACCCATGAAAAAAATATATTTGCTTAGTATTTTCAAATAGAATCACATGTATCTCTATGGGAAAAAGCTTCTTGGAAGTGGACGATCAATGCCCCAGTGGCCAAGCGGCGGGATTACGGTGTAAAGTTACTTCTGCATTGGCCTCAGTGAACAGCCCCGGTTTTTGCCACTTGCCAAGAACACAGAAATTGCTTTCGTCCCACTAACCAATATGAAAAAGGTTGGACTGACAACTATACCAAAGATCTTCTATTTAGGAAAATAATTTAGGTCAGATCCAAGAGCAACTGAGATATGATTGGAACAGGATTGGGTGCGAGTTTCGAAGAAACATGCAGGATGGATCCAGGAAGTGACTTGGTACACATGGCTCTTGCTTCTTTCAAGTCTTTGCAGCTTCCACAGGGAGATTGAGATGTACAAGGTTTCAATTTCTATATAACGTATGGCCATTAAAAAACAAGACTAAAGCTGTAACAGCGTTTTTGGACATAAAAGTTTTCCGATGTCTTTCTCCTTCAATTTCCTCCCCTTCTACATCAACACATCACTGATCAAAGCAGTGTAGTATGTCTTCTTCAGACAGTTGTTTCAGAGTCTTTTCTTCACTTCTGACACAGACTCAAAATGTGTTCCTTTGTGCACGGGTGAATAGGGAAAATGATCAAGCACTGTGATTTGTTTTTGGTTCAGAAACCGCTTTACTGAGAGCATTGCATGAGCTGCCGCATTGCCTTGATGAAGGATGAAGCCATTTTTCCACAATTGTGGTGTTTTTCCTCTGACTTTCAAATGATTGGTTTAATTTGTTGAATATTTTCAGACTTTTTGATGTGCATTGGCATCCAGAATGCTCATTGTCTTGGACATCCTCTCTGTCTTCACTAAATCATTTCTTCCATTCAAATACACATATACATGACATGCAGTGGTCCTTACTTAATGGACGAAAACATTCAGCTGTTGTTTTGTTCAATTTCGTTAATAATTTCAAGCTGATGTGTTCAACTTTTAACCCTTGAAGACCTGTATGTAGAAGAATTTTTGGGATTTCTAGTTCTCTCATATTTATGTTTCTTTTCAAACATATTCTGGCAGTTAGCAACATAGTCAAATAGTTAAAGCTGCAGTATGTAATTTAAGGGTCATAATTGTTGAAACTAAACTCTGGTAGTTGAACATCAATATAGTTATGTAGGGGGAAAAAACATCTCCTTTTGCATCACCTGCAGCCTCCAATGTAATTTTCAAAACTCCACACCGCCTCCAATGCTCCCTCCCAATTCCACCAAGAAGTGATAAGCTGGCTGTCAATCACGCTCATACACACGCTCACGTTACTTCTCACACCTGCTGTACATGTTGGGCACACGCTGCTGCAGCTATAGCAACTGGCTGAGAAGCAAAGAACCCACAGGGAGAAATGAACAATCACTTCTTTGGCCACGGCTTGCACAGAAAGAAAGGGAAAGAAGAAAACAACAGTGGCTCACCAGAGTAGGCACCATGATGCCGGTCAGAGACAGCACCTCTCATCCTCCATGACCGGTGTTCAGAGCTGCTTGGGTGTGTGTCAGAGCATCATTCACAGAGGGGCTCTGACATCAACAGCTAGTCAGAGCCAGCGCCTCCGGTCCTCCATGGCCACTGTTCTGACACAGGTTTTGAATGGCTGCTGATTAGCTCCTGGTCATGAAGGACTGGAGGTGCAGGCTCTGACAGGGAGCTTATTAGCAGCTGGTTAGAGCATTCACCTCTGGTGCTGCATGACCAGTGCGCTGACACAGGACACAAACAGCTCTAAATGCCAGTCACCCTGTGGTTAATGTGCTAACACAAGACAGAAATGACTCTGAACTCTGGTCACGGAGGACAAGAGGTGTGGGCTCTGATCAGCAGCCAGTGATACCTGGTTCCTCATATCATTGTAGAATTTCAATTTGCTCCCACTGAGTGTTCACAGGTATTATGAAAATATCTGTGCTTGTGTGCACAAGTGGGTGAATGAAATGCAGTGTGAAGCACTTTGAGTGTCATAGTGTATATAACATTAACTACAGCACATTTCACTATTGTTTAAGAAGAGGAATTTTGGTCACCTTTTAAACAACAGCATTTTCTTGGAAAAATTGGTTATTGACAATAATCTGTGGATCAACCCACTCTGCCTTGTTTCATTTCATTTTGGCCATCACTGTATACTTGTTGTTGTATACTGTGAGTCAAAAGTAAAAAAATATTTGGACAAATGGTACAGTGGCAACCTTCATTTTAAATTTGGATAACAGGCTAATGTGGCACTCTTGTTAGTGCAACGTATTCACCACAATGACTGCTTTTTCTTACAGTAAAATCACTGAACAGAAGCTAAAGAAAGGCCAACTTGTCAAGTCAGTAATCTGTGAATCTAGTCTAACATGGCAGACATCTAAGCCTGTTTTCCATAATATGCTATTAATGGAGCAATAATAAAATGATGGACCACCTGGAGACATATTCCCAGATAACAATGAGACCAGAAGGACTACAGAAAAGAAAGCACTTGCTTCATATTCTTAGAAAATTCAATATACCTCTGATCCAGGGCTTTCAGTGGTGTTCCACTTCAGAGCCAAAGTCCTTGGTTGTATTTTAGTCAAACAAAATACACTACAAAAAGCAACTTCAGAGCTGAAGGGCCTCTTTTTAATGATGTTTTCTTTGCTTCTTCTTTCTATCCTTCATCATCTCTGTACTGCACATCCTCAGCCAGATAAATTAAAGAAAATGCCAGAAAATGATGTGGTTCAAAGTGAAATATGCTGTTACTTACTGAGTAGAATGTCACCAAATACATTTATTATTCTATGTGATGTTGACATTAGCATTTGACTGTACGTGAATTGGCTCTATTGAGAACAACTTGTCATTAAATTGATGTTGGTATATGTTTATTATTGAGATCCGTGTGCTATACTGTTTCATGAAGCAGGATAAGTGAGTTTACCAGGAACGACATATACGTATACTCCTGATTAAAATCTTAACATGGGGGAAAATTACTAGTTCAAGACTATAGCCTCAAAAAGTCCAAATCTGCACAAAAGCCTGGCTTTCATGTAATTTTCTTTCAGACATTCACACTGTCAGGATCTCATGAGGGTAATGGCAAAAACGTTTTCTGTCTTGTAACATGGCAGGATTGTTGAGCTGCACAAGCAAGGCCTTGCAACGTGCCATCCCTGCCAGTGTTGGACGGAGTAACAATCATTTTAAATCATTTTAACAGACTTACCCAAAATAAATCAAGGAAAACTCTTCAATTAAATTATAATATTAGTCAAATGAATAGTCAAGACCTAAGAAAATATAATTCCAGTGTCGGTAACATTGTAACTCTTCCCATGGCTGAGTAAAATGTGATGAAATAAAAGAAAAAAAATAATTTTATCCTCGCCTAAAGTTTATTTTAGTTTACACCATGCTAGTAATGATTCAATGCATACAGATGGCACTGAATGCATTCAGCATCTCCTTGACTAAAACTGTATCTAAGTAGATGAGAATATCACAAAGCATATAGATTTCAGAAAGGTTTTAATAAGGATGGTACCAGGCAGACTTTTCATTTGGCCACTTGGATACCCACACTGTGCCAACGTGTGCCAAATAGGATTTTTACCTTTTGGACGGGAATCTGGCAACACAAAACATATGATTTCCACTTCAGCAGGCTGTGTGCATACAATGCAGCCTTTGGCCATGACATTTACCCACCAGATCATCAGAATCTACCATTATGCACAGTATAAAATCAATAAAAAAATGACTGAATTGTATAATTTTGTCTCCTAATGGAGTAGATTTATTGCAGTCACGAACAATGTAAACAAAAATATGAACTTAGATCCTTCAAGCACTGTAGCAGGCATTTATATTGCACTGTTACTGAAGGGGTCTCATCCTTGTCACTTGCTTGTTGGCTGTGAAAATAACAATGAAATTGTTAGTTATATATTTGGTATAATAAAATCAATATTATACAATCAATCAAGCACTTGCATCCGGTACAGGGTCTGTCAGGTTCAAAGTTCTTGAGGGTTATGGGCCAAAGTTAGGCGGCAGACCCAAAATAATTTCACCTGCGCTATGCCAGAGGATCAAACGGGCACTGTGTGAAGACACAAGCCGTTACTCTACTCAAATTAAGGCCCTCGTTGATGCTATTGCAGCCCAATAACCATAAGACAGCGTCTGTGAGACAAGGGCTTTAAGAAAGTAATTCAAAGGCCACGTCTCCTTTCGCCTTCTCACATTGCTGCCTGAGGAAGGACATCTTCCAAGAGAATAACGTTGCTCTTTTGGATCATCATGCATGTTACCCCTGATCGAAATCCCATTGTGAACATTTTGGGGATCCATGCCAAATGAAATTTACATAAGCTGACATCAGTTGCAGACAGTTCATGAAGCCATCTTCACCACACGGAGCAACATTCCAACCAGCTTCCTGACAACACTCGCATCAAGCATGCCTAAACAAATTTATGAAGTAAATAACAGTGGGACTACTCACTACTTAGTCTTTTGTTGACCATTTTAGTTCTGTTTTTGAGTTATTAGAGCTATGGTTTTACACTTTTGATATTGATTGAATGTGGTTACAATCCACCAACAAAAATTGAAAATAGTTGTAATTTTTCCCTGGTGTGAAGAGCTTGATCAGGAGTGTAGAGTGAATTGTTGTAATATTAAGACTATATTATGAGGTTCATAAAGCAGACATTTGCATGATTGTTGTCCGTAAGTCACGGAGGTTCACAAAAAGGCAATCCTCATTCTTTGTCCACTGCCAACATTCCAATTACTGTCCCGCTATACACATTATTCAGCTTCCTGTTCAAATATTCAATTATCATTAACCTTCATTTTCTGTCAGCACACAAAGAGGTCGATTCTTTTCTCCAGGGTCTCCAAGGTCTTTCACTTGTTGAATAACAATGAAAAGATTTCAGTGGGCTTTCTGTTATTCAAATTGCCTCAAAGCCTTATTTTTCTTTTTGCGGCTGACAGGGTTGAAACGGCATAAGTGAGGCCAAAGCCAACCGGAGTCAAGTATTTAAATGACGTTCAGGAGATTTGCTCTTAAACAGTGCACAATTGTCCTCACTGAGCACCTTGTGTCAAATGTTATTGGGAGCTTTATTTAACTATGGTTAGAAATTGAATGGACTCCTTATGAAAGAAGTCAGGAATGCGGCTTCATGGAATGTACTGACATGATAAAGACTGTTCTCCTGTAACATGTGAGGTGACTGGTTTATGACTGGAAAACTGACCAGTGGTAATATAGTTTATTTCTCTGCAAAAGAACAAATAGAACAAAATAAAATGAATAAAACCAGCTGTGACAGATCTATTAATGGCAGTGACTCATCTTTTTCAGTCTTACCAATCAGTAATAATCAAGCTAAATCCCAGGTAATTGGAGGAAAATGCGTCTTTGAAGGGCCTTTGGAAAGAGGAAAACATGTATTAGAGATTAAAATAACAATGGTTAAAGCAAAAAATACACAAATACACACGCACATATGTATCTACTTCTTCCTCTCACCTTCCTCTTCTCTCTTTATATCTCACCTCTCTACCCCCCTTCTTATTTTCTTATTTTCTATTTTGCAATACTGTGATACTAACTTGCATCTTCCCTGTAGTTTTGTGCTTCCTCTAGGAGACCTAGCGCTAACTCTGCCCTAGGTCTCCTGTTGTCCTTGCTGTGTGTTTGCTGGCTGTGGACCGGTCCAATGTCTGTAGACGTCGTCCAGTATCTGTTTGTTGTTCCATCTCTACTCTTTTCTTTTCTCTCTCCTCTGCCCACTAACCCCATCCGGTCGAGGCAGATGGCCACCTACCCTGAGCCACTGGTTCTGCTGGAGGGTTTTCTCTTCCGTTAAAGGAAGTTTTTCCTCCCCCCTGTCACCCTTGGTTTGCTCTCGGTGGTTCTGTTGGGTTTACTCTCTGTACAGTCATGAGGTCTCAGCCTCGAATCGTGAAGCACCTAGAGATTATGTTAAGCATCAGCGATTATGATTGGCGCTATACAAATAAAAATTGAAAACTGAATTGAATATATATACTGTATATATACAGTGCTGCCCCTTCAGCGCTTGCCCCTACCTGATTTCTTACTTTTTTATATTTGTCGAACCCCCTTGGAACATAAATTTACTTTGTTTTTTCCATATCTTTCAAAAGCTGAGTTCAGTTTCTCCAGCCACACCCAGGCCTGATTACTGCCACACCTGTTCTCAGTCAAGAAATCACTTAAATGGGACCAGCCTCACAAAGTGAAGTAGACCAAATGATCCTCAAAAGCTACACATCGTGCTGCAATCCAAAGGAATTCAGGAACAAATGAGAGACAAAGTAACTGAGATCTATCAGTCTGGAAAAAAGTTACAAAGCCATTTATAAAGCTTTGGAACTCCAGTGAAACACAGTGAGAGCCATTATCCACAAATAGAGAAAACATGAAAAAGTGGTGAACCTGCCCATGATCTTACCATAATTATCACAAAACACCCCACAACAACCATATCCGGAAAGAACTGCAGGCCTCATTTGCATCAGTTAAGGTCAGTGTTCATGACTCCTGCATAAGAAAGAGATTGGACAGAAATGTAGGTTTAGATTTTTTTTCCCCTGTTAAAATTAACAACCTTCATTTGAAAGCTGCATTTTGTGTTTACTTGTGTTTTCTTAAATTTCTTATTTAAATTTGTTTGATGATCTGAAACATTTAAGTGTGACAAATATACCGTACAAGAAAAGTAAGAAATTGAGAAGCGGCAAGCACTTTTTCGCAGCACTTTAAGTAGCCACCTTTGATGGTGTATTTTTCCTAACTCACTGGTTTCCTTTACTCTTGTTTGCTGGTTAGTCACTCCAGTGTCAGAAATGGAATAATGAAAAAAATATGATAACAAAATCAGGTCAGTTATCTCAATAATTCCAATTTTTTTTACAAGAAGGAAAACCGATAATGACTTTTTGAGTTGTTTTCATTTCAGAAACAAAATAACGACAGAATGAAGAGAAACAGATTTAACACACCCACTTTTAATTATTTTCAACTGATTTTTAAATATGCACAAATATGGAAAGCTGACCTTTTCCAGATGCTGTTTGAATGACTGAAACTCGGAGGCAGAGTTCACACATGGGAATAGCTGCCACTGGTGAAAACTGAAAAAAAAAAAATCAGGGTTTTAACAGCTGTATGTAAACAAAAATATTAGTGGAATTTTAATTTTCATTGGCAATGCAAACAGAAGTGAGCCTACATGTTATTCACACAAAAAGGGGGAAATCCAAATACCGGAGTGCATGAGGGTTGCAAACGGCCTACAGGAAGTCACGGACTACCCTCTGCCCTCCCTGGATGACATACCCAGATCCTGGTGCCTCAGAACAACATCACCATCAGGTAACCTCTTTCATCCCGCCCATCACCTGTTTGACCTGTTGCCCTCTCGACACCTATTCAGGTCAATTATACATGCACACAAATCCAATAACTCTATATATTCCAACTGTGCACCATAATCATCTTGGCTTATTCAACTGAATGAGTTTTCATAGTTCCTTTTGTTTTTAAATGTACTGTATGCTTTTTTTATTTAACTCTTTCATGCATGGTGTTTAATACAAAAGAACAAAGCGACATTAAATTTATGGTAATTAAAAATAAGTAAAGCAAGATGCAATAAGACAGTGGATATTTTGACTTAAAATTAACTAAATAATCAGGAAAAAGAAACATAAGAAGTGAAAGGTACAAAATGGTGAGGCAAATGAATAAAACAATCAAGAAATTCAGAAAATGTGAACAAAATCACAAGAAAAACAAACCTAATCAGCAACAAATGTGGCTTGAAACCAAGAAAATGAAACAAATGAGATGCAAAAAAGAAAAATGAACAAAATAAACAAGATGAACAAAACAATCAAGAAGTTGCAAAGAAAGGAAAAAAAGAGATGAAAAAAAAATCTAGTCAGTTAGGCCCACGGCTCCTCCTGGAGCATCGGCCACCGACAACAGTCCGCCAGAATGCTTTGTCCTGGGCTGCTCGCTCCAGCTGTCTCCAGGTGGAAGAGGCTACACACTGCTGCTGTCCGTTGTTTATAGTCTAAGGAGAAAAATGACAGTTGACTTTCAAGCATCTGCCCTTGGACTTGGCATGAGAAGTCTACCTCCCTGCCTTCCTAGAACTTTCATTTTTTACAATTGCTTTTTTGCATATACGCAGATGTAAACCAAATCAATTAATCAAATTAACCCCTCGGATACATAAGTGGGTCAAAAATTACCCATTGACGTTGTTTTTTTACAATGTCTTTCAAATGAAAAGATGTTATCATTTCATGTTCCAGGTATTCCTCAAAAACATGGCATTGGTACCATGCCATTTAATTTTTTTAAATTCTCTTTTACATTTTTGTATCACTATCCCAAGCTTCCATAACTGTGTCAAAAATGACCCACATTCATTTACTATGAAATTTCATGGTAACCTTTGATTCTTATCACCTGTGACTGTCAGGAAAATATATTTTGTGGACCACACAGACTATATCATAAATAGTAGCTTCATTTTTCACCACAGAAAAGTGTGTCATCATCTATCAACAAATTAACACTCTCTAGCTTTTTAAGCTAGCTAGCGATACTGTATGCACTGTGTGTGTGTGTGGGGGGGTGTGTGTGTGTGTGTGTGTGTGTGTGTTTGTCATTCATGACTATTGGGTGAAAGAATATATTTATCATCTAACTTTCCTATTTTAATATCGGCAAAGCTAGCTAAAGTGCTGTGAAAACGTGTTTGCCCCCTTCCTGACTTCTTTCTTTTTTGTATATTTGTCACACTTAAATGTTTCAATTCATCAAACAAATTTAAGTAATACTGTACATTTAAGAAAACACAAGTAAACACAAAAAGCAATTGTTAAATGAAATATCCAAACTTGGGAAATTCCAGGTCTTGAGGGCAGGTGTCCCTGCATGTTTTCCAACTGTCTCTGCCATACCCACTGTTGATTACCTGGATCAGGTGTGTTCAGTTAATCTGAAGCTGGGTGGTGCAGAGACAATGGGTACAGAATAGACAGATGCAAAACAAGCAGGACTCCCACCCTCATTGCACAACCCTGGTCTGCAGTCATTTCTAATCCACACAAATTACTGACAGAACTAGAAAATGACCTTAGGTGTACAAGAAAGCTCAACTGAGCAACAGTCCAAACAAATCACACACAAGAGAAAGAAATGATGGAGGACATAAATATCTGTTCATTATGTACTGAGGAGGCAGCACTGTGTGTGTAGAAGTACACCTTGTAACTCAGATGAGGATGACACCTCTTTAAACAAACACAGATAATCAAAGCTCCTGAGCCTCTCATCACAGTAAATGTCCAGTGGATTTTTCTGTCCCTGAAAGTGATGCTGACAGATCAAATTCCGCGCATGACTCCGTCAAGCTGACCCTCACATATAACAAGCATCAAACTCTCCCACACTGGTTTATGAGCTGTTGATCTAAAGTCTGTAAATATGAGGTCACTGTTTTAATGATCTAAGGTGCGTTTTTACTGCAGAAACAGTGTAAACTTTGCACTTTCTGACGTTTCCCTTTCAAATCAGTCTGTGCTGGTATGTGGAAAAACACCGGACTCTGGCTTAAAACAAGCCTTACTGCAGTGACGTGCAGTCAGGGGAGGCAGGTGAGGCACGGCCTCACCTGTCATCATGGGAAGAAAAAAAATGTAAAAT
>JAQQAE010004159.1:0-19153 GCA_029823295.1 Pseudamia nigra | reverse complement strand
GAGAGATGAGGAGAGACAAGGAGGATGGAGAAAGAAGGAGAAGGAGGGAGAAGAGGAGAGAGAGAGAAGAAGGGAGGGTTGATCAACATAAAGATTAATTATTTCATTTTAAGATCAAGTACAACTACAGTAGGCACAATTGCGATTGTATGTGTTTATACTTTAACTTTCCCCACGTACTATTTGATATGAACTCTCTTTAAACATAGGATGTACAGTAGTAAGGTATAATTATAAGCAGATAACGTCTGTTCACTGTAAGTCACAGCACTGTGCAAAAGTAGCCATGGGTTTCTTGTCATGACCATTCACATGCACGAAAATGAATTAATTTAATGCTAAAATTAGTATGATGCTAGAACTTTCAAATATCCACCTCTGGTTTGTTATTTTTGTATGGTTATTAAGAAAATACAAAAAATATGTATATAAAAAATAAACACACCAAAACATTATTCACTTGTGCTGAATAAAACTTAGTTTAAGTCACTAGAGCTCATATTTTGTGCCTGAAATCATTGAAAACATTGTAAGTGCAAAGACACTTCCTTGTGGAAAAATTGAGATGTTTTTATGTATTTTGATTCTATGTGATTGAGAAATGTACATTTATGGTCATTATAATCTGCTAAAACATCAAAGCCAGGGTGCCTAAAACGTTTGCACAGTGCTATATTTTACTTTTGATATTTAAGATTTATATTGAGTTGCAGCCTAAAGCATTTTAATACTTTTACTTTTACCAGTCCTGTGCCATGATTAGGTTTAATGATACTTGTAGTAAATTAAAGGTGACTACGTTTCCCTGCTGACATGTTCACTCTCTTTAAAGAACAAATTAATTCTCTAATTCTGTAAATGGCATCTCTTCTCTTCCTTGCTTCCTTTGCTGCTGTGCTTACTGTTGCCTTTAATGACAGATTGTGTTCAGGTGAAGCTGCCAAATTACAGCAGGCGTTTGTTGTTTCCTCTATTTTAAAATGGTTCAAAGTCAGATAATGTTGCCATTTGGGAGTGATTTAGATGTTACCATGTACTAATGAAATACTGTGTTTTTATTAGTGAGTTGCTCAGTGATTCAGTTTGCTGTTTACTGACTCATCTCTGACTGCTGTGATCAGTAACAGACTTAATAGTAATAGACAGAGAAGGAGTTCACAAAACGGTGTGGGTGTGAGTATGCCCCCTGTCTGGCCTGTGCATTTAACTGTTACAACAAATCTGTGCGCAGAAGCACTCAGACGTACAATGCACTGCAGTAAATAAACAGTAACAATACTTTCATGCAAAGTGCAGTAACTCAACAAATATGAAAACAGAGAAAAATTACTTTATTCATTTTTTTTGATGATTTTCAGAATTTTACATCATTTTATGTTCATGGTTGCATCTTATTTTGTTGATTTCTGATCATTTTATGTTCATATTTTATTTATTTTTGGTCATTTCTCATTGTTTTATGAGGTTTTGTTTTTTTTTTGCTTTACTTCCTTACTTGTTTTGTTCATTTTGCTGATTTTCTTTTTCTCATTTCACTTCATTTTGTTTTTAATTTGTTCATTTTGTGAATATATGTTTCACTTTGTTCCTTTAAAAAAAGTCCTTTACAGTTTGTTCATTTTTAAAATTAATTTTGTTTATTATTTTATTTCCCTTCTGATTTTGTTAATTTTCTTAATTGTTTTGTTCATCATGAATAGTTTACTTATTATTTCATTCATATGCATCGACAAAACAGAAGCCAAAGCACAGTAATTTACCATCGCTGCCTCCGTTTTTGCCTGCATTTTCCTACAAAGTTGACACTGCATTTCTTCTGAAATTAAGCATGATCTATACAAGTAAAGATTGAATTGAATTGAATTGAAATTCACTTACAGCACTGTCACAAAATGAATCTCACCAGGTCCAGTTCCAGTCTGAACTCAGTTTGGACCAAATATGAAATTACTGCGCTTTGCCTTTGTAGAGTGGCACATGTAAGAGAAGGAATGAGGAAACAGCAGGACCCAGGTGTAATGATCCATAAGACTAGAGACACCTATTCCAAGAAGCTCAGCACACCAGCCATGTTGCAAACTTTCCTTTTCTGTCCCATCTTCCTGTTCACGTTTTGCTATTTTGTATTTTTACTTATTTTAATTTCCTTCATCTTTGAAGTAGTTTTTACAAACTGAATTTGGATGCATTGGTGGGTCTCTCTCACATTACGTCACCCTCAACACCCCCCCCCCACCCCCCTTCCCACCTTTCCAAAGGATCTTTAGCCCTGCCTTCCCTGTGCTCTGATTGGCTGACACACCCAGCTTTCTGTAAGTGGTGACTGGTACATTTTCACTGGCATGTCTGTCAGTCTTTGGCCGTAAACAGCGGGCCGTTTAAGCACAAGGAAGATATCAGCATTTTTAATTTTACAAATACCCATGCACTGTGTGTCATGGGCGTTACATGACTTATCAGCATGACAGAATATTATATGACTAATCTCTTTACTGGTCTTACATAAGGCCATGGTGAAGCTGCACCGTTTGATAGTTGATCTTTGCCCAAACTTTCATCAAAATATGTTACTGACGTCTGCCTTTAAAAGATGTTCAGAAACTGAAGAGTAGTGCATTGCATTTAATCTATTTAGACACCAGAGGGGGCAATTGTTTAATTATTTTTGCCAAGTTTCAAACATCACACTGGAGAAATGTAAAATTAAGATAACAATCCCTGCGCTTTATAACTCTGATAATGTTCAGGGAATTGAGTTGTGAGGTAGAAACAACAGTAACGCTGTGTAGTCGGAGGTGATGAGTGAACATGTAAGGGTTTATGTGCTGAAAGAAACTCGTTTCTTTAAGACCCTGCGTCTTTCCGTGGAGGAGAGACGAAGGAGGATGAGCGACACGTAGTCAAGTTTCCCAAAAAACATCAGACAGTTGGGCGGAAACTCTGCTGTCCGCCTTCACAGTAAAGTACTTGTGTAAGCTTGGAAGCCCCTTTCACCTGCAAAACGGGGGATATTTAAATGTCTTCTAAATGAGTGGATATGTTCACAGATCATAATTTCACACTTTGCATGACGCTTGAAAAAACTCATATTCAGGCATGCTTTAACGAGCCTGCGTGAAAATGTTTGTTACAAATGCACAAAAGGTATATAACAGTAACAACAGACAGAACTGAACATCTATAATTCAGTGTAAGAGGTTATACACAATCTCAGATCTGACCCTCGATTAAAAACAGATGATGTGTGCAAAAATTAGCAAAATAATCTACAAACTGAATAAAATGTGCAATGTAATGGAGGAAATGACCAAACAATTAGGAAAATGAAAACTGAAAACGAAAAATGAACTAAAATTTCAAGAAAAATAACAGAATGGTCAATATCATCAAGAAAATAAACAAGAAGAATAAAGAAGGGGGGTGGCTGTGGCTCTGTAGGTAGAGCAGGTTCTCCAGGAATCGAAGGACTAGCGGTTCAAATCCCAGCTTCTCATGTCCACAGGCCAAAGTGTCCTTGAGCAAGACACTGAACCCCACATTGCTCCCAGTGAGTGTCACTGGTGTGTGAATGTGTGAATGGAAAGCAGTGTAAAGCGCTTTGAGTGCTGTAGGGTAGAAAGGCACTATATAAGTGCAAGACCATTTACCATTTACCAAAATATCTGTTAAATTCAGAAAAGATAAAATAAGAAGGAAAATTGCACAAAAACAAACACAGTATGTTCAAGAAAAAGAATAAAAACAATGAAATATTCAATAAAATGAACATAATAATCAACAAAATGTGCAAACCTGAACAATTCCATACATCTTTCAGAGTTTGGTTGTCTTCGGTATGAATGGGCAATGCTAAAATTTTTTTTTTTTTTTAAAGAGAGAGAGAAAAAAAACCCACTGAAGGAGCGAGTGTGTCCAATCTATTGACTGGTCGTGCATGTGGGTTTCAACCACTCTTTTAACTCCGCCGTGTCAAGTGCGTGTTTTTATTGTGAAAGTCTATGCCGGAAGCGTGTTGCGTTTGGTGCGCGCGACCTGACGCACGGCTGGACCGCTCCGTCGCTCCCTCAGCAGAGAGAGGGAGGGGATGGGGCTGGTAACCGGGCTGTTACGGGGATAACCTGCAGCCTCCGTCTCTCAGATGTTCTGATGGAGTGAATCCGGAGACGATGCGCGTTTATTTCCTTTTTCTGTCGATCATGGAAAGGGTAAGAGACACAAAACGTCCGGTGGCGACTCAAACCCACGGTGATGCTCGGTAGATCCAGCCGTGCGTTCGACCGTCCAGCTGTTTTTATGGGTGGGAGGAGAGGAGGGGGGAGCAGGGTGGCGTGCGTGTGTATGTGTGTATGTGTGTGTGTGTGTGTGTGTGTGTGGTGGGGGGGGGGGGTGTTGATAGGAAATAGACGCCTTGCAGTACAAATAAACCCCTCGCGTCTCATTGTTGTCTGTCATCTAGGTTAATCATATCATATACAATAATCCAGTCGCCTAATTTCTTATTCCTACATCTGTTAATTGGGCCTACATAATTTGCACGATGATTGGCACCTCCCACCATGATGTGATAGCGGTGTGGGGCTATCTGTACAGCCCTGCGTGCATTAAAATCGGCTGTTTCCCCCTTTTAAGATTATTATTTCGTTGGGACAGCGATCCATTTTTCGTCCTTACGCGCTGGGGGATAATAAGCGTCCAGATTCACCCAAAGTGTTTTTTACAGATGGTTCCGGTGCCGTGGAAAGAAGCCTATTTCCTCCTGGATACAGCCCGTAATTACAATTCACGATGACACCCTTTTTCACATGAATGTATGAAACAGCGCCGCAGTTTTGTCAGAACTATAGGCCTGCTAATTGTTCACATTCGGCGTTTTGTAGGCTGCCGAGATAAAGCCACCATCCCCGACTCATTTCCGTACATCATGTGCATTCGTTATAACCATTATGACTAGGGGCACTCAGATACATAAAGCCGACACATGCACTGATGGATGAATTACTCTGGACGTTAAGTATCGCGATGCCAGTCAGGGTAGGAGACAGCCCTGCTGCAATAGCAATTCTTTGAGGTTTGAAAAAAACGTCTGAGAAAAGGTGGACGTCGTGTGCGCGTGTCAGATGTGTGTGGTGATGTTACAACGCGATGGGAAATGAAGGTTTACATCAGGTTTCCCCTTAGGAATGCGAGGCCTACATCATATTTTTCCTCTTGTGCTTTGTCATATGCTCTTATGCGTTTGACTGAATCACCTGACCTCTCCCTCTCATTTATTTCCAGGTGGCATATCTGTGAAGCTTAGACCAGGGGTCAGAGGTCACCCACCAAATACACACTTCTCCCTCTTCACCCCTGCACCCCACTCCATCCCTTCACCAAACCCTCAGCCCTTCACCCTGCCCTATTTGCACTGTTGCCCCCAACCACTCCTTTTCCCAATTTTCACACACCACATTCACAAAACTGCCCCATCCACCATTGCCCTCCTGCCAGCTTCACCCTCTCCCCCTGAGAGAAAAGACCCCTACAAAAGAAGTCATTGTTGAAAGTTTAATGACAAGACTCAATCAGAAATTCACAAGACACTGCACTCAAGTGTCCTAAACATCTTCTCAGATAACACCTCCCACACCCGGGCCTCAAGATGATGTGCGAGGTGATGCCCACCATTTCAGAGGACGGGCGCGGAGGAGGAGGTGGCTCGTCTTCCCCGGCCAGTGGTGGAAGCGGGATGGGTGGAGGGATGGGAGGAATAGGCGGGTACGGGGGCCGAGATCCCCGTGGTGGAGGTGGTGATGAAGGGGGCAGCACAGGTAACCTGGAGTCACTGATGGTGAACATGCTGACGGAGAGAGAGAGGCTGCTGGAGAGCCTCAGGGAGACCCAGGAGAGTCTGGGGACGGCCCACCTGCGTCTGCGAGAGCTGGGCCATGAGAAGGAGTCCCTCCAGAGACAGCTGTCCATCGCACTGCCACAGGTATGAGGACTGAGTGGGGTCTCATCAGTATCAAAGCTAAGTTACTGTCAGATGAAGGTTTAAACAGTTTTTATCATCACACTTTCCTAACTACTTTTGCTTCTTATTGTGTTCTTTTTTTCGTTCTTCTTGATTATTTTGTTTATTTTCCTTAATTTTTTTGAGTAATTTTGTCATTTATTTGATTATTTTATGAATTTTGTTAAATGTTTTTGGTCATTTTTCATCATTCTGCTTGCTCATTTTCTGGAGTATTTTGTTCATTTTGATTCTAAGTCTGTTCATTTTTGTTCAGTTTATTTCAAATATGTTTTACTCTGTTGATTTTGTGTTCATATTTCTTAACGGTGTTTCTGATTAATGTGTGTTTTGCCTTTTGTTTTACTTACTTTTGTTTTACTTACTGCAAGGTTGACGATTCATTTTCTCTGAAATGAAACATGATCAGAGTCAAGATACTTTGTCTTCAAATAAATCAGACCTCACAAAGTCAAGGCATAGTCTCAACTCACTTTTGACCAAATGTGGAGTTACTGCACTTTGCCTTTGTAAGGCAGTATTTATGCCTGATTTAAGAGGGTATATGCTTGCACGAAACAGGACATACTTGGCTTAATATGTCAAAGTCTGATTAATGGCACAAATGGAAAATGTATGTTTAAGTGACCTGAAAAGACAAGCTGAGTCATGCTATGAGAAATAAAAGGTCAATGATGCACACAATATTTACATCAAATTTGTGATAAATTTTAAAGGAAAGTTTGCTCAGTATTGACATCTAAGTAATTTGTAAGATCAATCAAACTTAAAATAGATTTGTCAAGTTGAGTCGTTCAACAGACCTGTGACGCTATCAGTTTGGAATGCGTTGTTTCTACTCAAACACTAGGGAAACAAATTAGGCAGAGAATATGGAAAAAACTTGATGTAGGAAATAAACCACAAAACTGAAGAGTACTCCGAGAGCACAGACCCCCACTAAAACCAGTAGTCCACTCCTGCCTCTCTGTTATTAAACCACAAATTGTTTTTCTTCTGCAAGTGGTTCTTTGAACTGACTGTTACTAGCCTAATAATGGTAAGTTAACCTGAGGTGAACTGTTCTCCAAAGTTAAAAAACTGATCCACAGGTCAAATCTTTTAGGATTTATTGTTGACCCATGCCCTCCCCATCCACCACATTTCATAAAAGTTGGTCCGATAGCACAGCAGGTATATTAACATGTTGTAAAAACAGCATACGGACCAGATTTAGCAGTATAATGTACTGTTTTATTGGATCTTCTTGGGGACAAATATAAAACACTGAATGTTGCTAGTAATAACATTGCACAAAGTACTACAATTTGAATTTGAGTTGCTCAAATATTAAGTCTTCTAAGCACAAGCAGTATTTAGCTTCAGTGCTTATGTGAAGTCTTGAATTACTGATGTGTTAGCCTGTAGGTTGGATTTAATATTATGGCTTCTGAGTCTGACTGCTCATTCTTGTTTGGATTTAAACTATAACACCATGGATCAATTGTCTCATATGTTCAGTTTTGGATTTTGATGCTTTTTGATAAATGGAGGGATTATACAGTATAGGAAGCTAACCTTTTCTGTCTCACAAGTTTTTAGATAATGTGGAAATGTAGCACCCTGGAGCTAAAATAAGGCTGCACAGTCATTAAAGGGGCGTTCAGATGTTTGTCATGGGCAGTGGACAGTGCTAATCATCCATCAAAAACAGGTGTAAAATGTTTTCTGGGACTGTTGAAGGGATCTGTTGAATGTCTGAGAAAAGAAACCCTGATGATGTCAGTGGGGTTTTCTCAGTGTACATTGTAGTCTTGTAACAAACTGAGGGTGTGAGTTTTAAAGATTTGGTCATTTATCAAATAGAAAAGGTCCATTAAAAGATGCATCATGGGAAGTGAAGTAAAATTTTCAGGTGTGACTTTTGTTCAGTCTGCAGGCAAATCAGATGTGTTATTAAAGCAGGTTTTTAAGATGGATTTGTGTGTCCAGGGGTTTCTGTGGTGATGATGTAGATGTCAGTAACCACTAGTAAAGTGGTTTCAGACTGTGTGTTTTGCAATACAGATGTCTTCCAAAATACCAGCAGATAGCTTCATGTAGACATTTGTTCTACAGTACATGTCGTCTTCCGTAGTTCTCGTCTAGTAGCATCATAGATTGTTTTCAGAACTTCAGACTCTCTCATTTTGATGTTGTCTTTGTTTCACATTATGAGTGAGACAAACTATTCTCTCATTTAACTGCCCTGAACACTTGGATTGGAATGACTTGCCTCCAAATGCAGTTTAGATCCGTTTTGCAGAATTCACATTTTCATGTGTTTTTACTGTAGACGGTTTGGATATGCCAGCAATGGATTTGGGCTGTTAACCAAAATAAGGCCTTACTAGGGATAAAACTCAGGACATCTCAGCTTTTGTAGGTTTGAATGTTATCATTATTTTAAAAATCTGTCATCACAGCCCCCTGTCTCCATAAAAGTGAAATCAGTGCTATGCCCGTTAAGTTAAAACTTAGCTGATATGCAAACAAATATTTGACAGTAATATTTAAGAGATAATCACATTGTGAACTTAAGAATCAATTCACTTCCAACTACTGTATGACTTAAAGATGTGACCTCTCTGAATACTAACCCATTCACCAGAAAAAAATGTTCTTGCAAAAATTTATATGTATAGTCTTTCCATTTCAGAACCAAAAATATGTTTAGATCAATGTTTCTAGGCGCATTATAGTATATTAACTACAGATTGCTAAGGGAAATAGAAGAAGGCTAAAACTGCAATCAACACTTTCTGAAACAAGAGTGTTATTAAACTTTTTGTGGTTATGTGTAGTGACTGGTTTTATGTGATTAGAGACAGATACCAGGGCTTTGTTTAATACAAGATAAGTCACAAAGATGTGATAAAATGTCTCATATGTTGTTTGTTAGAATATAAACCAACCCTGAGATTTAACATTTTGTTCAATTGACGAGATTCAAAATAGAAATACTCAATCAGTAGCAGTACTGCAGATAATGTACATATTTTTTACAACATGAACTAAAGAGGATCTTTGATCAGCCCGGGACAATTTGGAATCATCTGGGTTTTGTTGTTGATGGTTGTTGGTTTACTTGTTTGTACTGTACACAACCATTTTACTATCAAAAGCTTCCGAAAATCTCATGACAATGGTAAAATGTTTCCTCTGCCCCTGCAGTACAGAAGCCAATATTAAACCTCATCCCAGTGCCCGAGAGCTAATCATTTTGTAATTCCACTCAACATACAAGGGCTCCATCTCTATTTTCAGGCAGGAGTCATTGTGAGATGCCTCAGGCAGCGATGAAGCCTCCCTCATTGTTAGTACCTATTTTTCTCTGTCGCTACGCCTGAAATATCAAAATGAAATAACAGAATAACAGATGTAGCAGTGCTGCACCTTCGAACAGGCAGTGACTGGACATTAAAGGGCCATATTACCTCACAGAGAGGGGATCAATATTATACACACATCTGCAGAAACACCCATACACAGATAGAGGAATACATAGAGCTGTGATTCTCTCCAAAGTAGATGAGTTCACTGAGTTCGTCTGTGTATGTAGACGTTGCCAAGAGAGAAAAATAGCAGACAGGAATGGAGAGAGCAACAGCATGGTACAAGGAAAAAAACTGGTGATACGAAACACAGAGACTACCAAATCATGTTTATTTGCATATTGCTGCCTACGAATAAGGTGGCTTCTAGAGTCTGCTTCAAATGTGTATCACGACAGCCAAAGACCAGAATGGTTGAAGGTTAGAATAGCAGGATTGAGACAGAAAAAAATTGGAAAATGAAAAATGGAGCTTGGTGAATGGGAGCAGAATGATTTTCCTCAACCAAAATGATGAAAAAGCGACAGAGAGAAATCCAAAAAGTGGTATCAGTGGTCCATCTTGCACCATCTTTTACATGAATTAATCCCAGAATTATGATCTCCTCTGGGCCCTGAACATGCCATCTGTACACAGCAATTTTCTCCCTGATCCATCCTTTTCATCTTTTCAAATAAGCATCTTTCTTTCACTTCTTTCTCCTGTCCTCACCCCAGTGAACACATCTGCTCAGGAGCTTGTTATATACTGTACATGCTGTACTCTATAAACTCATTTTAAATGGATTTTAGCAGGAAGAGGGTGTGAGGTGAGGTGCCTATCTGCTGCTGTGTGGGTAAACTGATCACTGTTAACACAGAGGAAAAGATAACAGCCGCACCGTGCATGCATCAGTGCGCTTTAATCGCTCGTTTGCATAAGCATTTTTGAAAACTCACATGATTTGGCGCACACATGTTTGAGGATGGTCATGTGCTTGGTGTGTGTCTTGTGTGTATCACGCAATAATCACACACGAGTAGTGAATCAATTGAGGCGTGGACAGGCAGTTATGGTACAGTATGTGTGCACAGTCAGATGTATAGTCATGTTTTTCTTTGCCTTGAGGTGATTACAGTCACGGCTGAATGTTAGTCTCAGTCCAAATGTCTTGTACTTGATAATGTCACTCACTGTCTTTGTTGAGTTGTTGCCATCGATACCATTTCATTGCACAAAAAAGATAATCATAACTATCATGTAGCTAACCTCACAATTACATATAACTGGACAAAATTACACAAAATCACAACAGTTCAACTGGACTGCTGTCTGTTGAAAATATATGACATTACATTGAATCAGCCCTAATTCTTGTTACCCTCATGCTTTTTTAACCTCCAGGCATTTGTTATAATGAACGGCATATGCACATCCACTCATGGTTATTGTGCAATTAAAACAATTTCAGGTGCAGCACGTGCAATAAACCTGGTTGTTAGATTTTATATCAGGGGCAGGTTTAAGACTCCTGGCAGCCATGAAATACAAGTGCTGTGGTAGATGTGGCAAAGATTATATGTGTTGATAGGCTGACTCGTTTCCTGTGTCAACCAAAATTGTAGCTTTTATGCATGTATGCATGTATGCATGTGCTCAATGCAAGGAAATTCTGTGTGTTTGCTCGAATGTGTGAGTTTACTAATGAAATCAAGACATATGCATTGTAGTTAACTGCACTGTGAGGACTTATGAAAAAAGTATTGGCAGTAAACCATACAGTCAGAGTTCTCACTTAGTGGTGTGATGTGTCTTACTCTTTGCAATAATTGGCCAAAGTTTAAAGAGGTAACATCATGCTGAGATAATTCCCGTCTAGTTACTATAGAGTTTGGTCTTAAAATTGCCTTTAATCATGACATCATGTTTGCGGTCAACCCCTTAGAGTCCAAAAGCAGCAAATTCTTTCTAGACAAACCTTTTTTGCTGTAACATTTAGCAGTATTAAAGAAACCAAGGAAAAAACTGGCAACAAACTTCAATGCAATGCTGTCATAAGACAGAAGGGATTGTTTTATTCTCTCATTTTCCCATCTGGAAATGTTAACTACCACACAAGATTGTTACCAGTTGCATGTACAACCAGGCGGGTTATACCAACTCTTTGAAGGTTGTGTTCTAGGGAGTGATGGAGGTTGCCACTTTTAATCAGGAGCAAGCTTTACATTTACAGACACTTTTGTGAAATTATGACAGTGCCTTATTTTGAGTTAATCCCTGTGTATCAGCAATATACTTAAAGGGGAATATAGAAATCTTTCCCTTTGGTGAATATGTCCGCAATATAGATCACTCATCTTCAGAGCCATGAGAGGCTTCATGGCCACATTCATCAGACTTTTGAATGGATGAGCTGTTCATGTTTTATAGTTTACATTTACATTTTTATTCTTCTTAAACTTAAATATTGTACTATTTATTGGTCTATTCATTTTTTTTTCTTTTATTAGCCCCAGAGACCACGATCAGTTGTGTACAGATATGTGACTGGGTGTGGGAGATGTTGCTTAATTTTATTATGTGTGTGATATGCGTTTGTGTTATCAGGCAGAAGGGTGTCTCAAATGAATAGAATAGAACAGAACACAACACAACAGAATAGAACATAATAGAATGTATAAGGCTTGCTGGTCTCCTTCACATTGGGTTGCTTCTCCAATGCCAGGACAATGTCATGTAAATGTTTATATTTATTAGACTGCTTTTGTCTACATCAATGTAGAACTACGGTAAATTGGTCTTGTCTATTACAACACTGTCGTCAGTATATCAGGCATCTGGTGGCATCATAATTTGTTAGTTAATGAGTAAGATTTTAAAGATGCATATTGGTCTTAACGTTTTTGAGGCAAATCTGTGATTTATGATATTGAGTTGTATAAATAAATACACACATTTAAATTCAAAGATCATCAGATAAGGAGTCTAACTGTTATGAAACCAGCTCTTTTGTACATAAAGTAGAGGTTCCATGGGTAAGATATAAAATGTGAATCACAGAGGTAGTCATGTGATTATCAAACCAATCCCCAGAGTTTTCCATTCAAACAGAGCAGCCTCTGGTTTAACCTTGAACACCAACTAGCCATTACACTTTTAGACTCAAAACTGGATGAGTGTGGTCAGTGAGGATGAAATGCGTCTATGACCTCATGCAGCAGCGCACAGTCAGTCCATAACAGCACCCTCTTGTGATCCTGCAGGAGTTTGCCGTGCTGACCAAAGAGCTGAACCTCTGCCGGGAGCAGCTGCTGGAGCGAGAGGAGGAGATAGCAGAGCTGAAGGCAGAACGAAACAACACACGAGTCAGTACACCTACCTCCATGTCTGTTCATCATTATTGTTCTTTAGTTTATTTGAACACTGGCCGTTTGGGTTTAAAGACTTTAAATTGCACCCTATGCTACTGTCAGTAACCACAGGTCAAAAGTGCGGTGCTTTTTATTTTATGTATACCATATGTGTTTCCAGCTGCTGCTAGAACATCTGGAGTGCTTGGTGTCACGTCATGAGCGCAGCCTGAGGATGACTGTGGTGAAGAGACAAGCCCAGTCCCCAGCCGGAGTCTCCAGTGAGGTGGAGGTCCTGAAGGCCCTCAAATCCCTTTTTGAGCACCACAAAGCACTGGATGAAAAGGTGCGGGAGAGGCTACGGGTGGCATTAGAGCGGGTGGCGGTCCTGGAGGAAGAGCTGCAGTCCTCTTCTCAGGAGGTGAGTCCACATGCTTGTTTACTTTGTGCAGTTGTTAGAGAAACAAGTCTCTGATGATTCTCATTTATCTTACTTTAGGTTGTGACTCTAAAAGAACAAATCAAGCGACGGCAGCAAGGACTAGACAATGGCAAAGAGGTAAATGCTTTTCGTGTGCAGTTTTCAAAGTGAATGTTTGTTCTGTCACGCCACGCATCTTTTATTACTAAAATAAAAATGCAGGTGTGTATTTACAGTGAGCAGTAAACTATTTGGATTGCTTTTTAAGTACATATCTGAAACATCTCCAGTAAGGTAGCTTCATACTCACTAAAAAAATAATAATTATCCAGAGGAAAAGGTGGACATTCACAATCCCACGTCTACATCTGTATGTTTAGCAATAGATTGAAAATGTCTGCACCCATTTACTCGAAACCTGCTGTGGTCATTGATCTCATCCCATCAACTTTTGTGATTAATGGTGGTATTGCTTGTAATAAGAAAAGACTTTGAAAAATCACTCAAAAACTATTTGGTTCCTATATATTTTGGCAATATGTTGCAATCACAGGCTATCAAGCAAATTCTAGTTTATGTTGCTTTGATGTTTATCTGTGCAGTGAAGTTAAATGTTATTGTGTAATAATCTGCTGCATCTTGTAATATGCAGTCTGAATACAATATGATGTAAAGTTGACTTCATTATATAATAAGATATTACATATTCTGACAATTATGAAAAGATGTACTGCAGTTATAGTCCTTTTCATGCATTACATAATAAGTCAGTGCAGTAAGAATGTCTTAATCTGCACATGTTAACAATTAAGGTAAATTAAACTGAGACGAGTTTTGTTATTGACATAGTTTTTACTGTACATAGTGGACTTCACATTTTTTGTAAAAAATGTATTATAGAACATATAAATAGTATGTCTTAGTACATACTGCATCTTATTACAAACTTTGAATGTTATTTCATTATTAAATGAAACTATATTACATTTTAATAACTTACTAGAAAATGTGTTTTTTACCATAATGTATGTAATGTAATAATGTACTGTAATACGGTATTACTGCACAGTTTGATTCATTTTTGTTCTCCATTCAGCGACTTCCCAACGGACCTTCTTCCATCTTGGATGACGGCGACATTGACAGGCAGAGAGAGGGCGAGATCGAGCGGCAGAGGTCAGAGCTGGGCCAGCTGAAAGAGAGACTGGCCCTCATGTGCAGACAGGTATTTGATTCAGGGACACTCTTCTGCTCTAATGCTTTCACCAGAACAAACACAGTAGCACACACTGAAGATGGTAATGGATGGAAAATGATGTCTGCTCGCTCAACCTTATATCCCACAATGTAACTCTGTGTCAGGTCGGTGAGATCGAGGAGCAGCTGACATCCGCCAGGAGAGAACTGGCCAGATCGGAGGAGGCCAACCAGAAACTACAGAGGGATGTGAAAGAGGTGAAACTCGCTGAGCTGTTGACAGACAATAAACTGCCACTATGTGTGTCTCTCACGGTGGCACAGTGCAGTCTATTTTGCTCATATCCAGAAATATGTAACAGTTTGCTATGGTAACAAAACCATTTGCCTACTTGGCAGCAGTGGCTGCTACTGTACGCACAAGAGCCTCTACAGTGTAGCCATGGTGACGGTGCCATGAGTAGAGCTGCAGGCATGTTTGCATGGAGGTCGCCCCGTTAATCAGTCAGTGTGCTGGTAGCTGATTGAAAGGTGTGTGGAGGATTTTGAGTTCAGAGCTAGTCAAGCCAGTTTACACAGCATACCCTGTACCTTTATTATCTCTTTCATCCTTCCGCTGTTTTCCTGCTACATTCTCCTTTCAGTTTCTTGGAGTTATGCAACAGCATAATTGGATGCTTTTGAAATCTGTCAGCAACACCCATTAACCACTAACATTAACCGCTCATTATTGTTGATCAGATAATAACTGATCAATAATAGTGAATTCCTTTTGATCAAGTTGTCCACATGACATTTTCCTTCTTATGATTTTTGTCTGTGGCTTTCTTTGTGTTTATGCATTACAGTGTCAGAATATCTTTTTACAGATCCTTGATTTAAGTAAAAGTTCCAATACAGCAGTGTAAAAATACCACATTCTATATAAAATCCTGTATGAAAAACCCTAGTTATACACAAGTACCACAACAAACTTATAGTTATGTCTACTTTTTATAAGTAGTGTCTGTAAATGTATACCCTCCTGCTGAAGTCAGTTTTACTTTAGCTTGATCACAATTTTCTATTTATTTTCTTCTAACCTGCTTGTTTTAAAATCTCCTCCGACTCATAAAAGCCCTTCTAGAGGGTGTTCTAAATTATTTTTGCTTCAAACACTATATACCTTGGATTATGGTAATTCCATTTTATCTATGCATACTATATCTATTCTTTTCAAGTTAACCAAAATAGTGTATTAGACTCCAACAGCACACAATTCCTATTAAAATACTAAAATATAAGTATTGGTTTGGTGCATCTAACTGATATTTGTATTTTACTAATACTGGAGCATCAGTGTTGTTGGTACTGTTGAAACTGGTGATAGTTTGAGTTATTTCATATTCATATCTGATATTGGCTGACGGTTAATATACTTTTAACTTGAATGGCTTTTAACTTTGTGGCAAAGTACTAGCTCAAATAATACAAATTATCCCTAGAATCACCTCCATTTTGGTTTGATATTCAGTGTTACATTCATTGATTAATTACTTGAAGTTCAGGCCAGTGATCCACATTTATGTGTTCACTTCAGCTCAACAGTTCTCATTCATGACTGTGTCCCATTTTTTCAGGGATTTATCTTATATTGGGCAATTAATTATCAAGTAAATATGATTTTCAAATTAGTTTGTGGACTTTTTCCTTAATCAGCTTCTGGTGATATACTGCATCATTTGAACATTTCTTTAAATTAAACCATATGAGAATTTTAGTGGAAAATCACAGACATCTGAACCGTCATCAATGCTTTTTGTAAGACACTAGAAGACAAGTTTGAATAAAACTAGTTTATTCTTCATCAATATGAAAAAGAAACTAGCACTGTCAGACAAATGTAAAGGAGTAGGAAGTACAGTTTTAGGCACATTTTTGTAGAAAATAGCATTGAATGGTAATATTAAAATAAAGTATAAGTGCCACCAGTTTGTATGGAAATAGAAATAAAAGCACGTATTTACTTTTATTTCAATGTTTAGTCAATTTTTTCTTTTAAATTTCCTAGGCACTCTGTCAAAGGGAAGACATGGAAGAGAGGATTACTACATTAGAACGGAGGTTTGTGTCTTTTCTTGGTCTCTAAACTCTCAGATATTGCTTTTTCCACAATGTTTTTGTCACACCTCCCCATCTGCCTGCTGTTTGCCCTGGTTTGCAGGTACCTGAGTGCCCAGAGGGAGGCGACATCTCTTCACGACATAAAAGATAAACTAGAGAATGAGTTGGCCAGCAAAGAGTCTCTCTACAGACAGGTACAGTGTTTCCATCCCTGTGTGTGTCCACGTTTCTGCTGTTGATTGGCAGCTTGGCTGCATTTCGAGTTGGCACACGAAGCATGCTTTTAATGCATTTTTTCTTTCTCTGACAGCTTTAATCATGCCCACTGCCCTCCGGCAATCTTCACCTGTGCACTGTGATTCACCTCCACTTCCTCTTGTGTTGTCTGCTTGCAGAGTGAAGAGAAGAATCGGCAGCTTCAGGAGCGACTGGATGATGCCAAGCAGAAGCTGCAGCAAACCTTGCAGAGGGCTGAGACCCTGCCTGAGATAGAGGCCCAGCTTGCCCAGAGAGTGGCAGCGCTCAACAAGGTGTGTCTGTGCATGTGCATTATACATAACAAGGCCATTAAGATGAGTCGGATTCCAGTGTTCTTGCATTATAATTTGTTCACGCAGAATTACAAGCAATCATACCAAACTGTGTTTTGTGAGGTGACAGAAACCTTGACCTTTCCTCTTTAGCCTCCAAAATATAATCTGTTCATCCTGGAGTCCCAGTGAAAGTTTGTGCCATATTAGAAAAAAATCTGTCAATGAGATACTCATAAAGATCACTCATAAAAATGGACAGATATGAGGTCATAATGACCTTGAATTTTGACAACAAACGTCATTTCACATCATCCTTAAGTGAACATGTGTAGAAAATGAGATGATATTCTGTCAAACCATTTCTGTTGCATTTTAAATAATGGAGACCAAATGACAGACCCACTTTTTATAGACATGGATCATGCATGCATCTAAAAACTAAGACTAAACTTGAATCATAGGATAATGCTAAAAAAAATGAAAAAGTATATTTGTTGTAGTGAAAATTTCAAAGTAATAACAACTCTGGTAAAGATTTTGTAGACACTAACCCTCCTTTCAACTGCCCACTTTCATATATGTGCGTGCACAAATGTGTGCAGTTGGGAATATATTCCTATGCAAATACAAGATGGCATGAGTGTGTATTTTTGGGCATGTGTGGGCGTGTAGGCTGGAGCAACCAGGAATACATGTGTGTTTTGTGTGCATTCACGCATGAATAACACAAAGCATAAGATGTTAAATGACAGATTTATATCAGATATTTTCATCAGACAGTTCCAGTAATTCGTACGAAATCTATTTAAGATGAAAATCATCTCAGGGCCCACAGTCAGCAGTGCTATGTGGTCCTGAGGCCATCAACACGTCAAGAGCTGTACACCACATAAATTCTTTGGAACTGACTGATTTAATTGCTTATGTGTTTACCTCTAGCATTCTTGTAAATGCTCTTTCATACAGTACATGCAAACATGTTTGGCTAGAGCATCCTACCATTAGCCAAACCTTAAAATGCTGCTCTAAACTTGTTCAGGCAAGGTGGCTGAACTGGAAGGATAAGATTAATGCCCTGTAAGACAAAAGCAAACAATCTTCTGTTGCACTGTGATCAGTACAGGCATGTAACTAATTGGTAGACTGAGTCAACAAGCTGTTTCCTTTGTGTTAATTTGTATTAGTGTCTCACCATGGTTCACGCTCTAACCCCACTTCCTTCGTCTCCAATCATTCAGGCGGAGGAGCGTCATGGCAACTTTGAGGAGCGACTGCGACAGATGGAGGCGCAACTGGAGGAGAAGAACCAGGAGTTACAGAGAGTGAGTCATGCTTGTTTTTCTCTCATTCTTTTAGTCTGTTTTCATCCTCCTCCTCTTTCATGCTATTTCTTTGTCAAACTTTACGCAGCACAAAGGCACAGTAATTCTCTAAACCCTCTATTTGACCATGCACTTTCAGATAGAAATCTTTGTCTCTCAGTCAAGCAGAATGGTTGTTATTAACTC
The DNA here is from genome assembly GCA_029823295.1 of Pseudamia nigra. Taxonomy (NCBI): domain Eukaryota; kingdom Metazoa; phylum Chordata; class Actinopteri; order Kurtiformes; family Apogonidae; genus Pseudamia; species Pseudamia nigra. The sequence goes on along the minus strand of JAQQAE010004159.1, from coordinate 696 downwards.
TCCTCCCACCCTCTCTTTTCTCCCTCCTCACACACTCATTTTTTTCCTTTCTTGCAATTGCCCGTCTTCCTCTCTCCCCCCTTAGGCAAGGCAGAGGGAGAGGATGAATGATGAACACAACAAGCGTCTCTCCGACACAGTGGACAAGCTACTGTCTGAGTCCAACGAAAGGCTGCAGCTTCATCTGAAGGAGAGAATGGCCGCCTTGGAAGAAAAGGTGATACAGCTGAAGCATGGAGTAACAACTCATTAAAATCTACAACCTTGTAACTAAAAAGGAATCTCTCATTACTTTTACTACCGTATTTTCCGGACTATATGTCGCTCCTGAGTTTAAGTTGCACAAGCCAAAAAATGTATAATGAAGAAAAAAAAAACGTGTATAAGTTGCACTGGACTATAGGTCGCATTTTTTAGGGGAAATTTATTTTACAGAATCCGACACCAAGAACAGACATTTCATCTTGAAAGGCAAGTTATAGTGTTAATAGAATGGAGAACAACAGGCTGAATAGGTGTCTCGTATCTTCTTTCTTCTTCTTTTCCTTTCAGCTGCTCCTTTCAGGGGTCGCCACAGCGAATCATCTGCCTCCATCTCACCTTTGCATCTTCTTCTCTCACACCTTCATGTCCTCCTTCACCACATCCATAAATCTCCTCTTTGGTCTTCCTCTAGACCTTCTGCCTGGCAGTTCC
>JAQQAE010004158.1:0-19155 GCA_029823295.1 Pseudamia nigra | reverse complement strand
GGGAGGGAAGTTGTGTGGACCAACTGTGTGACTGTTTGGATAATGTGAAGGTCTGTGACAGCTGGGGCACATTCCGGAAACATCATGTACATCCAATACTAACTCTCCAGTACAATGATAACTCATTTTCCACTGCAGGGCTAATAAAATGGAAAATATGAATTTTCTGACACCTTTGATGTCATCCTAGAATCTTTCAGCTCATAAAATGACCTCATGGAATTTGTATTTAACCAGCACTTTCACAGATTTTATAAATCAGGATCAAATTAACACACGCTGAGGCCACTGTCCATCTATTCTCTCCCCAAGACTGACTTCATTTTAATTTAAGAATACTCATCAAGGAAGCTTTATTCTAACAACTGTTGCATTAAGGATTTTAAAACTAAAAAAGTACAGGTATTGACTTTGAGAAAGTGCACAAAATGTCATAATTTGTGCTAATGCTACTGTAACTTCATATTGTACATGCTACTTGTCTAAAAGTGAGTGTGTTTTTGTACATTGCTGCTTGACAGGTGAAGCCATGGATCTTGGAAAGAAGCTCAGCACTCCCAAGGACATAATGTTGGAGGAGTTATCGCTGCTTTCCAACAGAGGTTCCCGGCTTTTCAAAATGCGCCAGAAAAGATCTGAAAAATATACTTTTGAAAGTATCCAAAATGAGGCAAATGCACAACTAAATGTAAGTCAGTGTCCAGTCTATGTGCTCGTACTTTTAGTGGAGTTCTGTGTCTTCTGCTTGAATTTGTGCAGTTGTCTTTGCACTACTCATGTTTATCAGAAAATATGCTGTTGGAAAAAAAGTGTTAGAACACATGAATGATAACAGAGACATGTGCCTCGTGCCTTCTGCATCCTCCAGCCAGAGCACAGGCTGCTCTGCCACTTTGCTGAGGAGCTGCTCCAGTGTTTATCAGTGCCTGTTGATATGATTGTGCACTGCAGTCAGGAGCATTTGTGTGTTTATGTATCTGGAGCACAAAGATACAAGTTAGTTTTGAATTAAAAAAAAATAAACTAACACACTCTTAATTCTGTTTTGCAGAGTGACATATTAACTGTGAATTCAGACACAGTTACAATTAAGGATGAAGCACCAGCTGGAAATTCTGCAAATCCAGAAAATACAACTTCAGGTAAATATGTTCTTTCGCAAAATGTATTCAATCAAAAGGCATGACAACATAATTCAAATTGAATACGTAAATATAGGTAAACTGTACATTAGCGCATTTTGGTCACTGAACATACAGTAAAAACATGCACTAACAAACAGTCAAGTGATGCTAAAATAAATAGTGATGCTGCCGAGACAATCAATAGATATACGTACTGATTATGTACATATTGTTGTCATTAACAGCATTGATGACAAATTCTATTATCTGATGCAGTAACATATTTTTGTATCTTACAAATAAAAGAGATTTATTTCATTTACATAACCGAAAGAGCTCCGCGCTTAGTCTGAAATGCTGCTTAAGGGTGTCATCCTCTGTTGACGTTTTATATGATGAATGCACGCTTCAAGTATGTGCTATTTTAAGGCCTCAGAATGTAATAATGGACAACTCTGTCTGTGTTAAGTGTTCTCTAAGCACTGTCTGTAGTCATAATCCTATCCAGTCTAAAACCTAAAATACAGATCAGCCATAACTCCTGATTGCAAACTCTTAACCTCATCACATACATGTTAGGACAATCTGCAACAAACCAAAACAGCTCTCTTAGGTTTTAGAAATCTTGGCAGCAGTCTTACACCTTAGGATTCAGCAAAAACGGTGACAAACAGTAGGATCAGTTGGTCAGTGTTCCCACTCAAACTGATTTCTGCTGAGCCAAGATCGGATCCAGCCAGTTAAAATCATTCATCTCGGATGGGGTGGGTCAGGTGTAGTTTGCTACATATGTGACGTCAAAGACCATGTAAACAAGACAATCCACTGGTGAGTCACTTCCTGTATCCATATCCCGTGGACTTGATGCTGCCACACCTTTTAAGGGACTTGCAGCCACTTCTCCTCCATTCATTCTTGGGGAAGCGGTGAATGTAATTTGCCCATTTTGACTAATTCGTCTGTCCCAGAGTCACCACAGTGTACAGGATATTGTTACCATTTTTCACAAGCAATTAGACACAAAAAATAATAGTTCTCAGACACAAAGTGGAAGAAAATTGACTTTTTTTGCCTGTTTCTATTTCAGAAATGAACAAATTTTGAGTGAAGTAAAAAACAGTCAGAAAAATAAAACAAATGATAATTATGCTAGAATAAGGTTAATTACTAGTGAAAATGCGATATATATGATATAATATTTAGAGCTTTTTAATGTTATTTCATTCATCCACTGACTGTCTGACTACACACTTAGGAGACAGTCATTTTGTGCAGTTCATTCTCACTTTGACTGCACTGAATCCAGATATTTGTCAGAGCCTTTGGCCTGCGCTTTCATTTGTCCATCTGTGGGTTTAGTGGTTCCGCCTTATCCATCCCTGTACCTCCATCTAAGGTTTATACACTTTAATAATCATCCAAATGTTGATTGGTTACATTAAACTTTAGTGTATTTAGTGTTCATCTGCCTGTCTTGCCAAAGGCTTTGACAAAATGGTTGATTTCAGCTTGTGGGTTCTCATCTCATTAGTGAAGCTCACAGTGGACCAGCCTGTCAATAGAGGATCTTTGGTGATGGGATGTGACCCATTTCTACTGGCTGTTCACCACTGGCTTTTGTCTTTGATTGGCTGTAGGTCTGTCTATCAGGGAATTGGCCTAATCCATGCTGAAATTGGAAATGACATGAAAGTGCCCAGATGATTTGTTATTTAAGGATTAGTCTGGTGATTTAGAGAAAAATCTTACTGTACATGGCTCCTACAACATTGAAAATTCAGTTAATATCAAAAAAGAAATTCAATGCCCTGTAATTTGTTGGGAGTGTTTCTTTTATTATCTCAAATTTTTCTGGTTGTTTCTTTCACAGACAGAACAGCTGAAAACACCACACCTATGGGTAAATCATACCACTCACCATGGGAGGAGGCCATCCTCCGTGACCCTGAACTCGCTGAGACACTCAAACTAACAATGGCTGCACCTCACCCACGACCGGACCTCCCCGGGTACAAATGCTTTAACCGGTAAGAAAACTTCCATCACTCCACAGCTGTCTCTCCCAAGCTAGGCATCAGAACACATCAAAGTATCATGGAACCCTTTTTCTCCTGGTTGATTTAATGTTATGAATGCCATTGTAAAAAATCTTGACAAATGTGAAATAATTTAGAGTACAATAAAAAAGAAATTATGTCCGTTTATAACCATTCTGCATTTAATCTAAATTACAGGGTTGCTACTCCATTTGGCGGCTTTGAAAAAGCTCCCAAAGGAATCACATTTAAACTCCCTGAGTTGGATCTCAACCCGCCCAAGTTTCCAGAACTCCAGGATCCCGGAGTGAAGCGGCCCACGTTCAACAGGACAGCCCAGGGATGGATTTCTGAAGGAACCCATTTAATTGTGCCCACCATTAATGTGGAGCCCGTGAAGGTCCCAGAGTCTGAAGACCTCTAAAAGGACCTCATCTATATACCATAATGTTTTGTCTCTGATGATGGATACACAGCCAGTTATGGTCTGTCAGCTGCATTGCCCCCCCCCCAATGGACTAAAAGGTTCCATGCATTTGTTCTGTAGTTGACCAGTTTGCTTGCTGTATATTCATAGTGTTCAAAGAAATTAATGCGCATACCTAAAACAACTTCCACTGATACTGAAAACACAACTGTAAATTATTATACATGTAATGTACATAAGCAAAACAAGTTATTTATTGATGGCAGATGAGGAAAAAACTGATGCAAACTGACTGATGGTCCCAACACATTCTAATATTTTCCTCCTCCAGCTTTGATAATTACACATATTCACCATGGCATCATTTTTGATAGGCTTATGCAATTCACATCAGTTATTTCCATCCAGATTAGCATTAATGTTTCATCAGGCAGAGTCAGACCACTGTGTAAAGTCATCTCCAGCACATCCTAAACACTTGTAAGGGATTTAAGGTCTGGACCATAGTCCTTATTAAAAAGATGGACAAATCCACTGTGACGTCACCCTAAGGTTTTCTGAAGAGCAGCTTCAAAGCTCGAATAACGATCCCCTGTGCATCACCATATTAGCACTACTGCCTACAGCCCAGCTCGTCCAAAATATACTGGCAGACACCAGTGGCAACCCCTCAGCCTCCTTGGTGGTCATGACCTGATAAACCTTTGCTGGAAGTCTGATGACCTCTTCATTCAAGAGCATTTATGCTAACAAGCCAAATGTTAATGCTGTTTGCTGCCAGGCTGACGATAATACCCCGTCAGCCTAGAGACAAAGGGGTAAAAATGGACGTCAGCTGAGGCTGGATGAAAAGCCGATGCCTGTTTGCACAGATCTGTGGGAATGGCCGGGGCTGTGCAGTGTGGAAATAGATTGTAAGTTGTAACGCTGCCAGCACTCACAAAAAACACCAAGCCAATACCAAGTGAATAAATTTTTGTCATGAGTCATCATGGTCTCAAATGTTTGTTTTTTTTGGCATATTTAAAAAGTGATCTGGTGGTTCATCTTCAAAAATTTTGCTGTGTTTTTAAGATATTGCAGCAAATAGTCTGGACAGGTCTTTATGGCAGCTTAATTTACCTAAGGTGTTGTCATAGCTTATATGATTTTTTTTTTCTTTTCCTGACTGTAGTTGTGGTTCAGTGCGTACGACAGCACTGTAAAATGAGTTTGTGAGGTAATGCTTGTTGAAGTTCTACTCGGTAAGCTAGCGTTTAGTTTTAGTTTACTGTACCTGTAAGACTCCTGACACATTGTGCTCCTGCCGCTCCGCACTTGTGCACATATGGTCAAGTCCTGGTTTTGGCCCCAAAATAGAGAGCCTACCGTAAGTCCTGCCCATTTGAACCTAATTACATTAATTGCATTACAGTCAATTACTGTAATTGCATTACAGTCAATGACAAGTGGTAGATAATTTTCTGATCCTGTCTGAATTATGCCACCATTTACACATATGCTATCTGTGAATTTAAAGGAGCTTACAAGTACAAAATTTAGCAGTTTCATGTAAAACTGTTGAGATATAACACTGAAATTATGCAATTATAAAGACTACAAACAGGAAGTCATGTACTGTATGTGATGTTGTCATCACAACTTATCTCTCCACAGTCTGTTCAGAGCTTCTGCTCAACATGAGCTGCCCTGGAATGATTTTCATCTTTTTCACTACTTTATTCTCTAAGAATGACATTAAATTTGATGACGCAGCAGCCGTTTGGTGCACTGACAAATACTGTGTGAGATGGGAAATATAGTCCATTGAACATAGTCACACAAAACCGATATTTAAGCATTTGTGCAAGAAACTGTGAGTTTCTTGACTTGTAAAATTGTCTTTTAAATTAACATGCTTTATATGCGTAAATTATGGTGATGAGAGAATTATCTGCCAGTTGCCGTTGTCTGTCATGCAGTTTTTTCTTAATGTTAGGTATGATGTGGCAAAACTGGAATAGGCAGGACTTAGGCTCTTTATGCCAGGATGAAGGCCATTTAGTGTAATAAAAACCAAACTTATGGTCCTAGTTCAACCATAATAAAAAAAAATACATGTCAGAATAATTGCAACCCACTTGCCTATCCATCTACTGGCGTGGCCATGAAATAACATATATTCATACATAGAGACTGACAGACAAACATGCATGCAGACAGATCATCCAAACTAAATTAAATTTGATGTCTGTCACCACAACATCAGTCATCTTCTGAGTGACAAATGTGTAAAAAAGAAAAAAAAAAAGTAATATTCAGCAGTAGCCAGGGTTTCACTGAAATCCTCTCTCTCGAGTCTAGACTGTGGTGATGTGTGTGTTTATTACTGAACAGATTTTGTTCTTGGCCTCCAATCCAATGTGAACCTGACAGTGTAACAACTCACCAAGAGGATTTTACACATTTTTCACAGGCTGGCGTACATGCTGCGGATAAACACACACACACATACTCAACTGTAAATAGTTTACTGACACATTATATTTAAAGAGACTGAACAGAGCAACAGGTGATGAAACACTGAGCACCAAGGGCAGAGGTCTCATTTCAAAATGGACAGTGTGTGTGTGTGTGTGTGTGTGTGTGTGTGTGTGTGTGTGTGTGTGTGTGTTGGGGGGGGTAGCATCACAAGCTGAAATCAAAGACGGTAGATACTGGCTTTGTTTCTGTGTCATTTTAATAGGTTGATGCAGGTATATGTTCGTTAACGTTTGCACCTTGTGTGATTTACTCGATATTTGGCTAAATTTACTGAGACATCATGAATACTGTATCTGTCACCATGTGTTGCTTTGCTTAAGGATGCATTTTTGAGTAATTTACTATTATCTGACTGTATTCCACACATTATATGTTAACTACAGACAATGTTTCTATGAAATGGGGTCTTACAACTGTGGGCTTTATGAATTTTAATTCATAAAGAGGTGCCCTGCTGAAAAAGTTTTGGTACCACTGCTGTATGCCAATGAAGGTTTATCTTATTTTGTTCAAAATGAATAAAACCTTACAAAATAGGTCAAAGGTTAAATTTAGTTTTCTGTAGTATGGAACTTGGAATAGCTTGACCAGGTGGAAGGGCCCAGCCCAGTGGTACCTCAAGGGGTGCTCAGCTAACCTCTTGACTGAGGTCAAAGGTCAAATTAGGTTTTCTGCAGTTTGGGACATGCCCAGATGTGGTGGTCAAGCATTGACCTATGGTGATCTCTTGTCCTACATTTGAGGTCAAAAGGTCAGCCTGGCTTCTCTGCAGAACATAGTTATATAAGATATATATCCTCAGTGCAGTCTATTAGCAACTCATGGTATACAGTATGTAGGTGGGGGGGGTTAGGTCAGAAGTACCATATACTGTATTTATCTTTATATCACCTGGGAAAGGTGTTAATTCTACTTGTAAGATTACCTCCCCAAGGATTTGCCAAGAGTTAGCAACACTGTAGGTGCCCATAGTGCTTATCTACAAGAATATGATCATTATTACCATGTCTTATGATGCGCATTCATAAGTAGTAGAGCATTAGAGTATAAGTATTACATTTCTTTCACTGCAAAGCAACATCCACCAACATCCTACTTTCATAAAAATTGAAATGTATTTTACATTTTCACAGCCGGGGAAGTTTACATGTGATGTCTCAGTCTTTTAGAGAGATAATTAGAAAGCACTCTCCCATGTGACACTATTCGGACCTGTGTCCACAGGAAGGGTTTTTAGTGCATTATTCTTATGGGCACTTCGCCCAGTGTTTTTTGTTGTTATGGTTATGTATGGTTACTCATACTTTGGCAGACAGTGACTCCTGACAGGCCCACATTTTGAAATACTACTATATTTAGCTCATGAAATAGTGGTTTAAGATTTTTTTCAGGTGAGAATATGATGGATTAAAAATCAAATCCGTGGTCAATTTATCAAAATGAAGCCTATTTAGAGATTTGATCTGATGATTTGACATGCACGGAGTCAGCGTCTGCGTAATCCCACCAGAAGTGGTTATTACGTATAATGTGTTCATACAATGCCAGTTCAGCCATGACCTTCCTTATGGCTACTAATAATAACACTGTGGTTCATCATTGTGTTCGTACTGGGAAACTAGTTGGGCCCCACCTTGCCATTAGACCCTTGTTCTTGTCTTCTTGGTGACAAAGCCATGGTACCAGGCCTAACAAATAACAAATTCAGTAACTTAAAAGTGGGTTTAATCACGTCTGTTAGACTGATCTTACTAAACTGGAAAAAGCCAAGATGTCCCACTGTGAAGGAATGGACTGATGAACTGATTAAAGATTTCCTCATAAGAACATACACACTGGAACAAATTTGTGACGGGCAGCACATTAATTCAAATTTAAACTAGATTGCTGAAACTTAACTACTCTTTTATTTTTTTCATGTCCACTTAAAGGGATGGCTGTATTCTACTACATGTAAATAATATGTTGTACCGTGCATGTATGTGCATGTAAGCTGCATTGCTGTTGCAAATTTTAAAAAAAAAACAATTATTGGGGGAAGAAATTATTGTGTTCCATACTACACTTATTTATGACCTGTTTTACTGGAGGTGGGGGAACATTTTAGTAATATTTAGGAGGATATTATCCCCACTGAAATCTACACCTCTGGTCGGCATCAGGCATCATAGCTGAGCTTACTGCATGATTAGATTTTGTATTTGGGATGGGACAAATTGGAGTAAACCTGGCAAAGACTTAGACCAGTTGCAGTGGGTTTTTTGCTGACTCTGTCTTCCCTGCACCAACAGTGTGTCTTAGTGCTCGTGTCCTGTGTGCTCTTAAAAGCTGCTCCGCTCAGCAGGCTTTCCCCTGCCAGGCCCTCCATCTGCCCCCGTTTTCTCAATCCATGTCCTGTTTACTGCAGCACCACGCACACAAAAACAGAAACACTAGATTTACTGTATTTGAGAAGATTAGCGCTTTATTTTTAACAGAGTGGGCCATAAAAATGGAGAAACATCGGTATGATCACACTGTCTCATGCAAGGGTGCAGGTTTTGTTTGAATGCTGGTGTGTCTCCTTGAGCAGTTGGTTTTCGGTTTCTAGTGAAATTATTTATGAATAATCAAAAAGTACTTATTTTGGTTCATTTTGATGTAATGTACTGTGAACACCAGCATATTACATCAAGTAAATGTAATCAACAAAATGAACAAAAATGAAAAAATAGTCAAGAAAAAACTGAACAAAGTGAATAAAAATGAACAAAATATTGAAAAAAATGAACAATAGATGACCAAAACAATCCAACAGCAACCAAAAAAATGTATTATTTTTCAGTTTTTTCAGTTTGTTAGTCATCCTGAAAAACTTTCACTTTTTTCTTGAAATGGACAACTGTAGCAAAGAGAACAGAAATAAAGCAAAAAAGAAATACAGTCAGGAAAATGAAACAAAAGGAACAACATAATCAACAAAATGAAAAAAGGGAGCAAAACAGTCCATGAAATGAAGAAAAAAATAAAATGTGAGCAAAACTTAACAGACAAATAAGCAAAGCAATCCAGTAAATGAACAATTGAGAAAATTATTAGAAAAATGAACAAAACTAATCCAAAAAAGGGAAAAAAATAATCAAGGAAATTCATCTCAATAAATGAAAAGAAAAATCACCTAATGAAGCAAAAAAGAAATACAGTCAGGAAAATGAAACAAAATAATCAACAAAATGAAAAAAGAGAGCAAAACAGTGAATGAAATGAAGAAAAAAAATAAAATGTGAGCACAACTTAACAGACAAATAAACAAAACAATCCAGTAAATGAACAATTGAGAAAATTATTAGAATAATGACCAAAACTGATCCAAAAAAGGGAAAAAATCAAGGAAATTAATTTCAAAAAATGAAAATAAAAATCGCCTAGTGACCAAAAATAAACAATCTAACAAATAAATGAAGCAATAAAAAATAATGTAAAAAAATGGACAAAAATAAAGATTAATCAAGCCATAAATGGCAACACAATGAGCAAAATGAATGAGAATGAACAAAATTATCAAACAAATGTACAAAAACACTACAATTACAAAAATTAATACTACAAATTACTAAAATAATCCAGGACATCAATAAAAAATAAAAACAAATGACCAAAAATGAAACACATGAACACAAAAGGACAGAAATCATCAAAGAAATGAACAAACAGATTGACCGGAAATCTCAAAATATACAGAAACTGAGAAAAAAAAAAAGAAAAATAAACAGAACCATCAGAAAAATGAACCAAAATAAAATCCCCTATAGTTCATAATGACATTACCCCCACATCATTTATTTAGACTGTTGCACACTGAGGTGAAATCACAGTTGCCGGAGCTGAGGCTGTGCTGCATGATTATGAAACCAGTGCAGTCATGTGATGTCTTCTCTCATCATCATCATGACAAGTTGAAGCCTGACCTTCCGCCAGCAGCAGCAGCAGCAGCAGCCGCAGCCGCAGCCGCGCAGTTCGCCTGCACGGCTTGAGAATCGCGCCAGAGCGGCGGGCGGATCGGATCGGCAGTGCACTTGAGGCGACACTAGGGGCGGAGTTTGACCTCCCAAGTCTCCAAACATCACTAATCCGCGTTGGGGCATTCTGGCAGAGGCCGCCTCTGCCCCCGTTTGGGCAAAATAAGGGGAGATTTACGCTGAAATAGTCCCGTCCGTGCGGTTGTGTGGCATCCGACGGAGGCTGCGGCGAATGTGCGCGTCGGAGGGCTGTGAATGGTGCACTATGACGGAGAGCGCGCTTCATGCGTCTGGACGGATCTGCATTCTGCTCTAGCTCCACGATTCGTGGTGGGATTTGAGTGTTGACAGCTGGAGCGATCTGCGCCGTCACTGTTTGCGTCAGTCGGGTCTGCGTTTGCCGCTAAAAGGTGAGTCGGCACTTGTTTTGCGGGCGCAAGTTGTGGCGAATGCGCGCTGCGTTGTGAAGCTGAAGCGGCGCGTTGACTCTGCGTCGAACACAAACACAGCACTACTGTCCACGGATGTCCTCTGCGTGGACCCGCGGGACACGGTGTCCAAAGCCGGGGTCCGGACGCGGAGGCTTTGTCACTGCTCACAAATGTGCTGCTTATTTTCCCCATTTTTCCTTCACTTGTTCATTCTGTGGATTATTTTGTCATGATTTATGATCGTTTGTTTTTTTTGTTTATCTTTAAATACTTTGTTCGTTGTCGACTTTATTTTGTCCATTTTTTACTTAACATCTGTTGATTATTTTATTCACTTCCCTGCTTATTTTGCACAGTTTGTTTGATGAATTATTTTTTTGTCATGTTCTTGATGATTTCATTCATTCATTTGGTTTATTTTTCCTCATTTCCATTGTTTTGTTCATTATCCGGTTTATTTTGTTAATGTTGTTCATTTCCATGTATTTTTGTGGTTCATTTTGTTGATATTTTTTATTTTTATGATTATTTATTTTGTAACATTGAAATTATTATCCCGTTTATTTTGTTAATTTGTATTTATTTTTCTAATTTTGTTCTGCAGATAGTTTCGTTCATTTGAGTGTTTTTTATCATTATTGTTGTTATTATTAATCTCCTCATTACCTATTTTATTTTTATGTATTGCTAATTTTATATCATTTTATATATTGTTTAGTTTATTTTATTCATTTGTATTTATTTCCTAATTTTGTTCTGCAGATAGTTTTGAGGGTTTTTTAACTTGAGTGTTTTTTAATCATTATTGTTGTTATTACTAATCTCCTCATTACTTGTTTTATTTTATTTTTATTTATTGCTCATTTTCTACCATTTTATATATTGTTAAGTTTATTTTGTTCATTTGTATTTATTTCCTAATTTTGTTCTGCAGATAGTTTCGTTCATTTGAGTGTTTTCTTTATCATTATTGTTGTTATTATTAATCTCCTCATAACCTGTTTTATTTAATTTTTGCTTATTGCTCATTTTCTATCATTTTATATATTGTTTAGTTTATTTTATTCATTTGTATTCATTTCCTAATTTTGTTCTGCATATAGTTTCTTTCATTTTAGTGTTTTTTTTGTCATTATTGTTATTATTAATTTCCTCATTACCTGTTTTATTTTATCTTTATTTATTGCTCATTTTATATAATTTTTTTCTGTTGTTTAGTTTATTTTGTTCATTTTTATTTATTTTAAGTATTTTAAATTTAATTTTCTTGATAATTTTGTTCATTTTATTGACTATTTTGTTCAGTTTTGGTTCATATTTGTTAATATTTGTTTATTTTAATGTTGATGTTCATTATGATTTTTTCTGGAAATTGTTTTATTATTTTTTCATTTTATTTTGTTTGATTTCTGTCCATTGTAACAATTATCTTGTCATGTTTTTTCATGTTCATGTTTTTTGATTATTCTTCTCATTTTTTTAATGTTTGTAGATTTTTGTTTAATAAATTGTGTTGATTATTTTATTGAGTTTTTTATTATTCTATTCACTTATATAAACATAGGTTCAATACATGTTACTGTCTTATAAATTTAAAAAGTCTTTGTAATTTTGTTAAATTTGCTTATGATATTGTTTATTTTTTAAAATTCTTGATTATTCTTCTCACTTACATATGTAAGTGAAAAGAACAATCATTTATATATGTAAGTGAAAAGAATAATCAAGAAATTAAAAAATATTTTTAATTTTATTATTTTATTAATTTTTTAACCCTTTGCTCAGATTCGTTCTTGAATGTGTTGACTTGCTATTCTCCCCGTCTGTTCAATTCCTCAGTCTATGACTGGAATTTAACTGCACGAAATTAAGATAATCTGTTTCAATGAGGTGTGATAATGAATCATTCTTCTCACATAAAGGAGTCACACTTTAGTATGGTTGCAAATCAAATAACTTACAATTTTTAAAGAGTTGATTCCACAAAACGACCTTTTGTGGAATCAACGCTATGTTTTTAAATCTGTGTCCAATTTTTTAAAAAGTCTTTAGAATTGATTTTAATCTGTGATGTTCTGTAGCACAGGGGCCAGCAGCGTTTACAATCTAACGCACCATTTTTGGACAGAAAGAAAAACAAATGTCTGGAAAGCCACAAATATATATATATGAATTTATATACAGCACATTCACTTCTGTTTGTTTTATTAAATTTTGTTAATTTTTGCTCATTAACTTGCTGAATTTGTTCGTTTTTGCTCATTTTGCTGATTAGTTAGTTCATTTTTTAGAATTTTTGTTAATTTGCCTGATTGTTACTTCTCATTTTTGTTAATTTTGTGGATTGTTATATTTGTCATTATTTTGCCATATTTGTTCATTTTCTTGACTACCTTGTTAATTTGTTGATTACCTCCCTCATTTTGTATTGATTTTCATCCAGCTGACTCGTTATTTTGAACATTTGTGTAAATATTTGTTCATTTTTTGAATAATTTTTTTTAGTTTTCTCTTAATCTTTTTTTAATCTTTTGCTCATATTTGTGTGTTTTCTTTTTTTGTTTATTTACTTGACTATTTTGTTCAATATTGTTGAATTCATTCACTTTTCTTGATAGTTCTTTTGTTTTTTATTTTTTTCCCCCAGTTTTATCTACGTTTTTGTCTATTACTCGGTTTGTTTTTCTTCTTTTTGTTGATTTAGTGTTTATCTCTGTTCATTTTGATTGGACTGAACTGAGCCACTATTGAAGAGCCGAAGCGCCTCATGCGGCCCTGGAGCCACGGGTTGCACACTGGTTGTCCCAACTGTGCAAAAAAAAAAAAAAAAAGATCATGATCTTGTACGTCATCCTGCTTTTCTGTTTCTGCTTCCACAGCTTTTGTCCACTCATCATCATTCAATGTCCTGTGTCACATGTCTGAAGCTGCCCTGCGGCTGATTCTTAAAATGCTTTCCACAAACCGCTCTGGAGGAGCGTGGGGATGAAATGGACCCAACCCATGGCCAGACCTACTCACCAGCTCCCACCACCAGGAACCATGTCCAGCTGCAACAAGGCCCCGCCCACCTCTGGAGAAGGTACACGATGGCGTGGATCAGACGTCCAAGCAAATCATTCTTTTGGATTAGTGATGTAACAGAAATAGCTGTGTCAGAAATGCAGTGAGTTTTCATCCTCTTATTGTACCTCCATGCTGTCATTTCCACTAGTGTCTCACAGTAGAGTTTTTGTTGTTGCAGACAGCAGTAGACCTGGAACATTATTACTGTACACCGGATTATTCTGCTGCTGCTGCTGTAATTGTGCTCAAAGGAGCATCTACAGAACACGGACTTAAAGGGGGTGAATACTTACGCACTCACTTCAGAAAGTTTTTTTTTTTTTCTTTTGCAAATTCTTCTCGAAAAAGCCAAATTCTATTCAAAATTACTCAATTTATAAGGCAATAAAAGATGAGACATCCAATATGTTTTGTAGGTGCTGTCGATTATGACAGATTAAGACTCACGGCAGAGTTTACAGCTCTGTCGTTTCTGAACCGTTCCCAGGCTCTAACTCCATGGCATGGGTGAAGATGTTCAAGAAACCTGCAGGAGGCTTGAAGAAATCATACCAGCCTGGCAGCATGCTGTCTCTGGCTCTCACCAAAGGCCTGCTGAACGAGCCCGGCCAAAACAGCTGCTTTCTCAACAGCGCTGTTCAGGTGAGAATACGGCAAGTTCAGGATAATTATACCAACAGTGGACTATTTGTAACCCTCTTCTCATTACGATCCTCGTCATAATACAGTACGTATTTCTTAATAATATGTATGTTTCTACTTTGTTAAATTAGTTTTTCACAGTTATAGTGTGCAACTACGGAGACCCCAACCTTGAAATTCTGATATACTGATGGTTAAAAGAATAATTTAGCCACCGATACAGATGTTTTATGCAGTGCTTAACACATTTATTAGAGCATCACCCAGTGTAAAGTTTGTTTGATTGCTGCCTTAGAGGAACAGTATTGATAATTGCCCAAAATAACTGTTTATGTTTAACTCTAACCCTCAAAAAGGAACAAGTCCTCATGAAAGCATCTCATTGTGCTGGATGGCCTTAGAGACAAAAAAGTCAGGTGTTCTAATACATTTGTTAAGCTGTATATATTAAAATTTTTATATATTTATTTTCATGTGTTTTTTTCCACTAATCCCTTGAGCCCTAATGGCTAGAATGCTGCATAGTTGACAATGATGAACATGACTGAAATCTATGTTTTAGTGACACACGGGACACTGGAGATTCACTGACTACTTGATGGCAAATTGAAGAGTCTGAGCTGTAGACAAACAGGAAGCTTATACCATCACCTGCGGCTGACAGACTTCTCAATAGCTGTTATAACACCTGAGAATGGACTTACTCTTTGAAGGTCTCGGTCTCGTTAATGATAAGAAATGGTCCTCACTTCCTGTCCCTTGAGTGGGCGGCGTTTGAGATTGCTCAGATCACATTTTTCCTCTTCCACATTTTTCCTTTTCCACTCTTTTCTGTCGGAGTCAGTGGCTGGAACAGGAGCTGCATCAAGGTGTAACATCTATACAGGAAGTGACTTGGCGCAGGGTCTCGCTTCTCCATCATCTTTAGTCTCATCTCAGTCTCAAGTGTGTTTTTACCCGGCTCCGGCTAAGTCTTGGACAAAGGGACGGGTCAAGACTACATTAATTTTTGCTGCATTTTCTGATTTGTCATCATTATTGTACAGTACTTGAAATTTTTTCAAAACTTTCTTTGCCAATTCCTGATTTAGCAAGGATCACCTCACCTCACATTTTAAAAACATGGATGCTGTCATGTCGTGGATCTAACTAGACTCGGGTGAAAATCAGCTGATACTGATTTTTGGCCCCAGCATATTTTTATTTACATTCATATTCCATGATGAAGGTGGTGTTTTTATGTCCACAGGTGCTCTGGCAGCTGGATATTTTCAGGAGAAGTCTGCGGCAGCTCTCGGGTCACTTTTGTCTTGGTGATGGCTGCATTTTCTGCGCTTTAAAGGTTTGCTCTTCACCTCAAACTCAACCAGCTGTTATTGTCATTTTTATTTTCCACGATGGTCATTAAAACTCATTCATTTCGGATGAGTGGCTGATTTCTGTTGCTTGTTTTTCAGAGCATATTCAGTCAGTTTCAGCAGAGCCGGGAGCGGGTGCTTCCCTCTGACAGCCTGCGGAACGCCTTAGCTGAAACTTTTAAAGACGAACAGCGCTTCCAGCTGGGCCTGATGGACGACGCTGCTGAGTGCTTTGTACGTTCATACTATGCATTTTAATTTCAAATGAGAATGAGATCCCCACGGCGGGTGTGGATTCATGAAGCCTACGGTGCCACGTCCTCTTTGACGAGTAGGCGATCAACCTGTTTAAGCTCCATTAGGGGCTACACACTCCATCTGTGATTTGCAATGGTGCACTTTGGCCTTTTAATGTTTAAGGTCATGCGCAATCTGTTTACATTATGAACTGGGTCAAATTACAGACCAGAGCTGCACAATTTACTGACTGTAACATCAACCTGTGCAATTATAAATTACATTTAGGGTGTTTTATGTGTTCACTGTTGTTATTTTATTGGTATTTGTTATTTCATTTGCTGATTATTGTGCCCATTTGTGTGAATTTTGTGGATTATACTGCGCCTTTTTGCTTATTGTGTTCATAATTTTGTTAATTTTTGGCCAGTTTTGTCATTTTGCTAGTTTGTGTTGATTTTTGTTGATCTTATGGTCATTTCTGTTAATATTGTTGTCATTTTCTTTTGTTATATTGCTCATTTTGTTTATTTTGTTCATTATTTTGTTAGTTTTTCACCATTTTAATCATTTTGTGATTTGTGTTGATTTTTATGCTCATCTGTGTTAGTATTGTTGCCATTTTATTCAGGATTTTGTTTGTTTTTTGTCAGTTTCCTCATTTTGTGAATTGTTTTGTGTTGATTTTTGTTTATTTTTACACTGATTTGTGTTCATTTTGTTGTTGTATTTTGTTGGTTATATTGCGCATTTTAGTTTCTTCATCATTTAGTTAATATTTGGCCAATTTCTCTACTTTGTTGATTTTTCTGCCATGTTATGTTGATTATTGCTGATTATTATGCTCATTTGTGTTCATTTGTTGGCATGCTGTTGATTATATTGCTCATTTTGTTTATTTTGTTCATCATTTTGTCCATAGTTTAACATTTCGGTTCATATTGTTAAGATTTTACTGAGATTTGTTTGTTTTGTTTCATCACTTTGTCAGTATTTTCCTTGTTAAATTTTGGTTTATTCCATGCTTTTTGTTTGAACTCTTTCAGAATGAACAATCTGTACATCTTTGAAATTGCAATCAGAGTACTGGCCACAAGAATTGCAATGTAGCATTTTTTACAAAATCTCGCAGCCCTGTTAGAGTCAGGAGTTTGATGTAAATTCTGTACATCTGCTGTTTTTTTTTTGTCTTTTGTCTCTTGAATTAAAACGGCTTCATTTGTATCTGTGAAGTCCAACTTCAAATTGACGTGGCCCATTTTAAAAAGGAACACATAAAAAGGAATCCTATTTTTATCCTTATTATTATAAAGTATTATTTAAGCACTGCACTGTCTCGTCACCTTTTCGAGAGTTTGACACATACAAAAAAAAACAAGCTGCATTTGTATCGTTTATAATACTGTAGTGCTTCCGTCACATCACTTTTAAGTTGTACTTTTTTATTCTCATCTTCACAGTAGGCTGAGTGACTCATCACTTTTAATTCACTCTTATTTATTTATTTATTTATTCCTCATTAGGAGAACATCCTGGAGCGAATTCATTTACACATCGTTTCAGACACAGCGACAGATTCGTGCTCATCCAAGTCCTGCATCACCCATCAGAAGTTTGCAATGATGCTTTATGAGCAGGTAATGCACTTTAACATTATCCTCATTTAACTGGAAAATCATACAACATATTGTAATGTAAAGACAGTATAAATACAGTAGATCTGGGCAATACACATTCTATTATATTGTACTATTTAATGAGGATTTATCATGATAAATACTGTATGTTTCTTTTGTTTCTACAGTGATACAAGGACTTTGTCAATTTCATCTAATTTACCCCTTTCATACATGAATTATTAAAAACCTGGGGGATATGACATGTTCCGTCTTCTGCTTCTAAAGAAACTGTAAAATAATGACACTTACTGTGTGTAAATCAGGGCATGTCAGTTTAATGAAACATAATCATAATTATGCTTGCATGAAAAGAAAATTATGAGTCAATCATGCAATTTGTGTGTTTGAGTAATTTTTGATTATAGTGTTATATGCAAGGATGAATAGTGCTTGATATTACAAATACTGTCACATTAATTTGGCAACAACAGTAAAATAGAGAAAAACTACTTGAAAGTTTTGCTTTTAGATGTTTTTGTTAATTGTTTTAAAGGCAGTTTCTTGGACGTTTGGTTTGGTTTTGTTCATTTTTCTTCTTTTTGCACCTAATTTGCTACGTTTTCTTGATTACTTTTTTATGTTTTCTTCTTTTTTTGTTCCTTTCTTTGCAACTTTGTGATTGTTTGGCTCATTTTGATAGTTTTTGTTCATTTTTCTGCATGCTTTGCTACTTATTTTGTTCATTTTTCTTGTGATTTTTGTTCACTTGTATTCCATTTCTTTACTATCTTGTACCTTCTGTTTTTTGTGTTGCTCCTTGTTCCTGATTATTTTGTTAATTTTGAGTCAAAATACAAACCGACGTATTGTGCTCTGGTTTATTTCACCAAAACACAGCTTTTGAGCTCAAATTAAAATAAAGGATTCAATATTTATTGGGATCATTAATATTGACTGATGGAAAACTTCTATTGGGAGACGATTGATCAGCTCAAATATAGACACAAATAATTATTGGGAAAAATGCTCTCAGCTGCTGGAGCTAATGCTAACCTATTCATTTCTATGTGTGTGTATTTTTGTGTTTTTTCAGTTTGTGTGTCGCTGCTGTGGTGCATCCTCCGACCCACACCCTTTCACAGAGTTGGTTCATTATGTCTCAACCACTGCACTATGGTGAGTGCTTGATTTAGTGCCACAGCTTTAAAACCGGGATATAAAAATCAGGTCGAAGTGCTAATCCTGGTTTAAATATTACAGTATTAAACAAGGTTACTGGGCTCTGCAAAAAGAATTTATTTGGTGCTGTTTTAAGCATCCAAATCAATGCACAGTTTCTTTCCTTGCGTCTGTTAATACATGTTTTCATTATTACAGTTGAACCACGTATGCTTTGTGTTTTTTCTCACATGAACCATTTTGAGTAGTGCCTATGACAAATTCTGTAAAAAGAACATCAAAACACACTCAGATGACTTTTCTTACATCTCGTGACCTCAGGTTACTTGTGTTTTTCAGCTTTCGGATGCTTGTCCACATTTTTTCATCCATGTATACTAATAAAATGGTTTACAAATACACTAAAATACATGTATTTGTTTAAGGATTACCTTGAAGTTGGACCTACAGTGGGGACAATAAGTATTGGGAAATGTAAAAATGTGCAAGTTCACCCATTTAAAAAGATAAGAGAG
>JAQQAE010004157.1:0-18506 GCA_029823295.1 Pseudamia nigra | reverse complement strand
ATAATGGAAATCAATCAGTGTTAGATCATAAACTGAATTGTCAGTCAGTTAACGGTGCAGAGAAGTTTGCTATTGACTTACTTGTCCGGCCCCTTCTCGATGTTGATTGGTTGGCGAGTGAGCACTGATTGTCAATCTCAGGTCTGCGGCAAGACTGAGCATTAAAACACCACCAGTCCGCCCCCCCCCCCCAAAAAAAATAAATAAATAAATACACTGACATGGTGATTTGGATCACTACCAAATGTAATCAACTAACTAACTAACTGACAGACAAACAGTGGCAAAAACATAGCCAGGCCACTCCTTGGCAGAGGTAAATATCAAGGAATGTAACCAAAATTCACATAGCATATTACACAACATTTATCAAGATGAAATGTTACTACAAAGAATGAGTTATTGCCCTCAGTAAATCATTAAAATGATTTTATTGTCCTCGATTAGTAAAGATCTACGTAAATGCCACTACATTGTTGTATTTGTGTTGGGCAATAATAATAGCAACCTTTTTTCAGAGACCCATCATTTCTAAATGTCAGTGTCCATCAAATAGTTGCGAGGAAGGCTATGTGCTTTGAAAATATCTCAGTACGGTATACAACAACATCCACATAATAATATCATATTAATATGACAAACCTGTGATATTAGCGCCAGCGCATTTTGTCGGGAGGTTTCTGACATTTCTTGTACTGTTTGCTTTATAGGTTTGTGTGTGTTCTGAGGTCCAGTGAGAAGCAACCAGTTCGACACTCGACACTCATCTGCAGAGCTAAGTATAGGGTCGTTTAGTTCCTGCAACCTTTACTGGCAACAGCAGACGGTCGAGATTGTCCCAGAAACCACTAACATGGGTTGAGCTTATCTGCTAGTTGATAAGTGCAGGCCTCCAGCAAAGGCCTATAGTACACTCTGTCAACAGATCTGAGTCAGCAGCAAAATGCATCCTATGTATTTGATTAATAATATACATATGCCAAAACTTCCCATCATCTCAACTGTGCCAACTTGGGGATCAAATTTAGAACCTTGTGGTAAGGTGCAAATGCAAACCACTGTGCCACCGTGCTGGACATCTTTCATCAAGGTCCATACATTATTCACTAAGTAGTTACCATAAATGTTGCAAAACTTGCAATCTTGCGATGCCAACAAAATGCCAAAAAAAAAAAAAAAAAATCCTGGATCTGCCCTTTCAACTGGATTCATTCAAAAAGTTAATGGATTCTTTCTTCACTCAAGGTTTACCCTTCCAATGGCAAGCTTAATGAACAACTATATAAAAAGTATAAAATATATCAAAATTGAAGTTTCTGTGACTTATGGAATGTTTAAATTAAGCTGACCAAAAGGGGAATGGATTTTAAGGAGTTCATTTCAGTGGAAAAAAATATTCAAAAAGTCGAAAAAAGCGAAAATAAGACAAGTAAATGCCACAATGTCCTTGAAGAGCTTAACATTTTAACACTTTAGTATTTTTTTTTCAATTAAACCATCTGCCATGGAAATAAATACTCTACCTTAACCATGAAAAATAGACACTAAACATCACTATAATTTCCAATCAATTATTTTATGTTTTGAAGATTTTTCTGTCCTTCTGTGCATACACTTATTTGACCTGAAGGAACTTTATTCATCCATTTTTACGGAAATTAATTTGACCAACTTATAGATAAGTAAGATTATATTAGCCAGATGTCTTTAGTCTTCACATTCTTCAGACTACCATCAGCTGTGGTGCATCCTGACTGGTAAAACATGTGCAGCATCTTATGGCAGTTGTTAAAGAACCTGAAATGCCGCAGGAAAAATAGCAGACTCTGTCCCTTTTTGGTAGAGTGCATCAGTGTTCTGGCACCTGTCCATCTAGTTGTACAGATGTACACCAAGATATTCATATGTCGGCACCACCTTGATGTCTATGCTGCCATATATTGATTGGCAAAGTGGATCTCATTAAAATGTCCAAAATGGCAAATATTTCTTTAAAAATCCTAAATACCCTCCTCCATCCTCCTTGAAATAGACCAGTGTCATTGTAAGCTGCTTACATCTTTTGCAATTACTTTAAATACAGAAATAACCTTAAATTAATTTCTGTTACTTTATACTTTACAAGATATAATATTTTAGTAACAATGTTGAATTTTCAACTGTAAAACCTGTAACAATATTCTAAGAACTAGGGTATAAATGTGGGAGTAATTTGGTTATAAGTACAAAGAAATGGTAAAATGACTTGTGAATATGTTTCCACTGTAAGAACCCTTTCCAAGTATTTAATTTAATTCCAATTTGGTCATAGAAAAGGACATTTTATCCAAACAAGTATATAAAATATACCTCAGTTACGCACTGTTTTTCGCCTGCGGCCAATAAAAACATGACAGATTTCCATGTTGTTATTAGGCATAAGGAAGAAATAAATATTAGGCAAAATAAGTTAAAGTGCAAATTTTCTTTTTATTCTGATTTCATTTTACAGCAGAAATTATGTAAAGCATTCAGAAGAAGACATTTTCCACATATAAGGGCAATATTCAAAACACTTTGCATGGCCTCAGCAACAAAATATTCTTTTAAAAACATCAACAATTTAGTGATGCTTGTGCATGCACAATTGTAGAACGGAAAAAGGAGAAACTAGGCTACAAAAAAAGAGGAATGAAAGACTGAGATAGGCATGGAGAACACAACAGCAGGCAAGGTGGGAATACAGCAGGAAATGAGAGAGAAGGAAGACAGGGTGAAAGAAGAGGAAGGCAAGGAGAGGTCTAGCCATAGAGTATCTATAAGGGTCTACCATTCTAGCATGCAATGTGGTGTTTGGCCACGCCCTCTCAGAACAAGGCCTGAAGGATTATACCATTCATTTCTAGGCGGACTTATGAGAACAGAGGCCATCTCTGTGCATGTCTACCAGCTGTATACTATGGCAATATGTTTTGTTTTTTTAATTTATTTTTTCTACTCTACATAGTCTTTTTACAGTTACCATCCTCCGAAAACATGGACATATTGATGGGTTCTTTGTTTTTAAATTCATCAGTGTCTATTCTGTGTGTAGATAAGCGCAAGCATGTAGGTATGTCTGTGTGCATGTTCACCATATGTGAAGGACTTTGAAGCAGTTTTCTGTGTGTCTTTAGTTGTGCTGATGTGTGAAGAGGGGCAGTTTACTTGGAGGTTGGAGTGATACCATAACATGGATGCTCCTGACAGCGTTGTCCTAACCATGGCTGTCGATATCAGTTTCATGGAAATTCAGAAAACACGTGAAAAGCACATAATGCAGATCTTCCAATTGTGATTCTTTCATTTTTGCTCTCTCATACAGCCTTTTAACTTAGGACGACTGAGGCATTACATGGCCATTACCTATTTTTGCATTACGTAGTTTTCTAAGAATAATTTGTATCAACAATCTTGTGCGTTTAAGACAGGAGAAAGTTTATAAATAGAAACATTATGTCTTACTTGCTTTAAGTTATTTATATTCAAGCAAATTCCTATAAAATAAGGGATTCGAGTTTTTTTTTCCCTGTAAGAAAGAAAATGCAATGAAGCATTAGTCGCTTTACAAATTGACACTAAAATATGAGGAGGTTTCAGTCTATAACATTGGTTAAAATTGTGGATACTGTTTATAGTGTAAAAAAAGAACTGAGCAAGAACTGACTTATTCCTATGCACACATGTAAAGCATGGATTTACTTCAACAAATGTACACAGTCACCTGCAGTAGTACAACTCTGTGTGTCAGTAATCATTTCACTCCACATACAAACTCCCTGTTCTTCAACCCTGAGTAAAATCTAAGGGAAAGATTTAATTGTTCCCAAAGACATAAGCACAGAGAGAAAGAGTGTGGCCCTTTTGCGTGCCTGCATGTACATTTGCTTAGCGCATATGTTTACATATGTGGACACATTTTTTGAGAAAGTCAGAAAAAAGGAAAAATGATGAAAGATGTGTATGAGCAGATTTTGCTCTCTGTGTGATGTGTTTATGCTTTTTTTATGCTTCTTTTTTTCAGAAATGACAGCCAAAAGGGAGTGCATGCAATAAAAGACATTTTCCTGCCAACACTGACACTGAAACACTGACTAGACTTCTGACAGTGCCTTTTATACACACCAACTAAATTCAAGGCTTTTGTTGTTTTAATACTGCAAAATGCACACATCAGTGGGGCATAAGGTGATACTGTAATTACTGGCTTGTCTCATTAAGCAACACATAGCATCATCAGGCCATGAGCATTCATTCATACGACTGACAAATTAGAGCTTCTAACTTAGACTGGGATCAAGTTAAACACTGTGAAGTTCATTTTAACACACAATTTAGGAAAATAAACAGGTAATGGGCAACCTTTTGGAGGACATACAATAGATATTTCCTGATATTATCTTGCACTTTTCTGTTATTAAGCAGGCACTTTCTAAACCGAGCTTACCAGAATTTTAAGAACACGTCTTATAATGGCAGTGACAATGAGGACAAAATGTAAAATATTCAAATGATATGTAATAAGTGAGGGAGAGGAGACATTCTGTTGGATAATGAAAAGCTTTGACTGGAGGCCAGGCTGGATCCGCTGCAGGTGTGATAATGGTTTGGATAAAAGCTAATACGCTGCTGAAGCACAACCACATTGTAAAGAATGTAGGGCCCTCTTCCCTTTTTGGGTCATCAGTCATTGTATTCACATTAAAACCAGCATAGTCATCATCATCTTCAACACAATTAGTGCCATTTACATACTTGCATCCTAGCTATCATCACTATCACATCAACATCATCATTATAATCAGCAGTCATCATCATCTGCATATATAAATGTGCCCTCAGACAAACATCAGAGCTTAAGGAGGCCTATGGTGGAGCTTTTACTAGATCTCTTCTACTGTTTAATGTCTGTGTGTGCTGACTTTGTGGATCTTGCTGATATCTTTTGGGTGTTGTTTTCTCAAACATAACATATTGTTAGGCAAAATAGCATTCATAGTAATTGGCACAACTGGCAAAAAGGGTTTAATTTTTGCTAGCCAAGAAACAAAAGCACAAAGTGTAAATGTTTTGTCTGAAAGATCATCATTTCAGCTAACTTTGTTTTCCCACTTATAATTCTAACATTAGATTTTTCAGTTGCATGCTTTAACAAAATGTTCTTTTCAGTAACACTTATACTGGATACTCTTAAAGTGAAGCAGTTAAAATCCTCTCACAGTCCATAGCCACTAGCATGTTCTTTTTGCTGTTTCTTTGTCTTAAATCTCATGCATGTTACTCCGTTTGTAATATCTACATTATTTACAAGCAATACAGCCATCCTGTGTACCCAGGTCTCTGTCTTAAGTTCTCATTATGGGAGTAAAATAATTTATAATCTTAAATACAGTCCTCTTATGAAAAAGTTTCAGGGTCCTCATATCCCCTTACCTCGTCAGTTTATATACAGGAGTATGCAATAGTCCAAAATATGGATTTGATTGCCCATATGGGCTAATATGGGGGCCATGCCCTGTATAGGGGCAGGTATAGGACCCATGTCTTGTACAGAGCAAGCATACAGACCTCTCAGAGTCAAGAAGAAGTCAAGGCAATGGTATGTGACTCTCTCCTCAAAACCACAGGATTTAGAGGTTCACGCAAAGAACAAACTAACAGAGACATTTAACCATTGGAACATGTCATATTTTACCACACAAGGGGGAAACCAGTCTCAAGCAAAACCACACTTGAGCCAATTAAATAAATAATTAGACCCTTAAATAAATTAAGTAAAAAAAGCACCCAAAATAAGTCATTTGTCCTTACACAGTTCACATTACACAGGGCAAGGATAAGTTGATGAGGACGGAAGTGAGACACAACTACACATAGAAATACAAAAGAAACAACACTAAAGCAGTTTGGCAAGCATGCAGGAGCTCATAGCTCAAACACATGCATTGAATTGAACAAACACGGACACACCACATCAGGCCAGCAAAGTGCTGCCTCTGAGAACGACTCCATACAAAGTCCATGTAACAAATTAAGACATCGTTATTCAGACCCCAACCCTTATCTAACAATGCCCCTCTTACATTCAAGTGCAGTTCCTCCCCTTTTGATCGGGTGACTGATTAATAAGTTTGTAAGCCTGTGAGTCAGAATGGTTGGTGATATTGTGATATACTAAACCAGCAGAATGATTTGCCACGATACCGCTTAGGATGATGAAGAGGAGGAATAAGCGAAAAAATCTTGCATGCAAATGCAACATAGAAGTGAGTTTTTTGGTTTATGTTTTCTTATTCATCATGGATCGCCGTTTGGATACAAAACCCAGCAGGTTTTGTATATATTCTGCATGTCAAAGTAGCCTTTTCCTTGAGTCAGATGTTCATCGCAGGAGCCTTTCGTCCACATTCTGTTGCTGGCGGAGCAGCAGGATTCCATCATCAGGTGCTTTCTCACATTCTCTCTCTTGACTCACTGACTTCTTCTTGCAAAGTAAGATACCCATGAAGAGTGCAAAGAATGCCATGAGGTTAATGTGATGGCCTCCCAGTGAAACTGTGGAGGAGGATCAGTGCTGTGGGCAGAGCCAGGTCCCTTGGCTCTGCCCAGCAGTCTGTCTGTCTGAGCTGCCATGATGGACACCTATCCTGTCCTCAGTCTGTCTGGGAAGAGTTTTTCTCTTGTGAGAGAATCAGGGAAAGAGGGTGAGAGAGAAGGTGGGAAGGAAACAGAGAAGCAGAGGGGAGGGAGCTTAAGGATGAATAAGGAGGGAATTAGGAGAGAATGAAGGTAAAGGAAGAAGATAATGGGGGAGGAGGGTGTATATTGTAGATTGCTCACAGGCTGAGGGGGCTGTGTGTGGGGCCTGGCGGTGGACTTTCAGGACCCCTGGCCTTTCTCTGCTCTCTGGCCCTGAGGAGAAACCAAAACACATTAGAAACACACTCAGAGGGAGGCGTGTTAGTGTATCTCTGTGTGCAACTCCATGGCTGACTGTGTTTTTATTCTACTTTATACCTAATGCCCATTCTCAGAACAATTCCCACCCAGCACACACACTCACTCCGATATTCTTTCCACCCATCAAGGCACAAAAAAGAGACTGGCAGGCCAAGCAAGACACTTAAAGTCCCCTAGTGATGTCAGTCAAAACATGCCCCCAGGAAAACCATATGCAAGTATCGCTCGTCTATCTATCTGTCAATCATGCAGCGGTACCAATATCATTCAGCAGTCCTTGGAGAGAGACAGAGAGAAGGACAGGTAGGACAGGGAGGGAAGAAGAGAGAGAGCAAGAGTGAGAGGGAAGGATGATAATCCAGGATCTCCTCTCCCCTTCCCTCTGCTGACATGCAAACAGGCATCAGCCACCAGGAGAGAGGGAGACAGAGGAGACTTACCCGTTTCAGAGGCCTATGGTCCATCAAGGGGCTTCACAGGAACAGTAAAACAACACCAACTATTAGCATCAGTGTAGTGAGCTCAGGTGTGGCTGTGGGCTGTTAAGTGTGCACGGGTAATGTTTCGGAGTGTTTCCTTGGGTGTATTTATGCGGGAGTGTTAAGTGCCTAGGCCACTATGTGGAAAAGTTCATTCTTTACCTGTGGCGGCATCGGAGCAGGAACCTCAGGATTTTGCGAGCAGCCTGGTTCTGTTTTTTACTTAGGAGGCTGCTGTAGGTGAAGACACAGGGGTATAAATGTACAAAGACAAAAGAGCGAGATGTACCTGATTAAAGCTTTTCTGTTTCTGTGTGTGTGTGTGCAGTACCTGAGGGAGTGTCTGTAGGAGCGGTAGTATTGCTGGATGAGGACTGCTGCTCGACGACTCTGTTGGAACTTCCTCTGCTCATGAAAACTCCTGAAACGACTCTGGATCAGGATGGCAGCTAGGGTCATCCTCTTATAAAGTGCATACTGAGAGAGAAAGAGAAAACAGCGCTCAGTGTAAGAAACCTATGTAGGTACATTTTAAGCTGTTTTCCCTTCTTGTTTTTGTTAATATTGTGATATTTGATAATATCCATAAGGGGTTAGGCTTAAATGAAATGTGGTAAAAGTGACTAAAATTTAAAAAGACAATGGTTGCCTCATAAAAAAATAGAATACTAAGGGACTGAAGGTTAAAGAATAATTATAATGAGCTGTGTAGCATCATCATAACTACATGGAAGCTCTCTGATTGACCATTATTAAAAAAAGCAACAAACCCCAGGAGTTAGTTAAGTTACCTTTATTGTCCTATATACACATAAATGTGTACACAAAATTTGACCTCTGCATTTGACCCATCCCTGGGGAGCAGTGGGCAGCCACTGTGCATTTGGGGAGCATTTGGGGATTAAGGGTCTTGCTCAGTGGTGATGACATGGATGGGGACAGGTGGTAGCCTTCACCTCCCCCACCCAAATCTCCTGCCGGTCCATTACTGCCTGGATGCCACACCTGAGCTCACTACACTGGTGCTAATAGTTGGTGCACAAGTCATCATATTATCTTTATAGACTACAATTTCCAACCAGATCCTATTTCTCTCTGTAAACAGAAATGTTGGAGATGATTACCGGTATGTATTAGTGACATTGTTTAATTCAGTCACCTTGATGCGATAAGCAGTGGGTTCCCTTGCTGTGTTAAACATTATGACGGTATAACACTAGAAAAGAATTGAATTGAATTAATTGGAAATTCATCACTTCACAAAGTTTCATTTCACCACTCTCAGTAATTTAATACTATGCATACACAGTGGCAGATGTAAATGAAATAATTACATTTCTGTTTACGTTTTTAGCCTTGTAAGCAAAAAATAGAAATAGACAAGGAATTTACTGTATATGATTATGCAAAATGACTGCAGTCAGCTCAAATAGCTGGAACTCTGGAAGTCCCACGTGTGTTAATTCTTACCTGCTTGTATCTCTTATAGCAGCGCTGAATCACTGCTGCAATCTCTTTGCGTTGTTCCTGAATGGGACCCTTGGGAAAAGACAATAAATGTTTCAAACCGTGTTATTATATCTAAAAAGGTTTATGGTCATTCCAGGCCTTTTCAAGCAATTGTTGACAGTAGAAAAAAGAAATACAGTGCTGTAAACTGTATTATTTATTATGATGTTTGTGTTGAAGCTATGCATTACAAAAGTGAGTACATATTTAAGGCTTTCTCAAGGATACCTTGTGTTTTCTGAGGGAGAGCAGAGCATGTCTGATGGTCTCGGACAGTTCTTCCCGCTCTGCTTCAGTCATTGCTAGACAGGAGGACTCCGTTTTCAACCTCTCCCCTTTCATAGCTGCACAGAGGAAGGAGCTCCAGTCAAAGGAGGACAGGGCTTGCTTAGCTTGAGGACTTGGCTGATCCTCAGGCCCTGAGAGAGTGGTTGGTTTGGGGCTTAGACTCTGGGGCTTTGAGTTCAGAAACCTGGAGTAAAACAGAGAACAAAGCAAAAGCAGTGATATTAAATGGGTGTTGGCTATTTGATACGTTCTGTTAAAGACATTTTAGAGTTCTGTGACTCACCTTTCCACCTCACCAAGGTAACCAGACAGTAATTTGACATCACTGCTAAGGCCCACCTTCCCAGAATCTGTTTCAGTCTCTGTAGCCTCCTGCTTCAGTCTACTCGCTGAAGCCTCCATGATGTGATCAGCAAGCATCGTAATGTCCATCTGCAGCGCATACAGTGGAAGTATTACTCACAGATGAGGTTTTCTTCATTTTGGCATTTAATTTCATAACTATGCTGACAGTAATATAAAAGTGTTCACAGAATAGACATTTCCTTAATGTTTGTGTTAAATGTATACAGCTCAGATGAACATGATAGATAGTCAATATATATAATGTCATATAATGTATGTATTAGGCGAAAACATGGCCATATTAAATTAAGATAACTCTAACAGAACATCTCGAATTGGTTACAGTATATTTTTGATGTGATGAGGTGCCATTAACCCATACACCACATCCTAACACACTCTCTGTTCTGACTGCAATTGTAATTTTAGCTTGTGTACTTTTGTTACAGTGTGGTCTATAAAAACACATATAAAAATAAAACTAAATAACATCTATTCTATTAACCAATTAATTTTGAGGACACATCAAAATCAAAGGTACTTTAGCATCTCAACATTTTTGACAATTTGAAGTAACATGACAAACATGATATTAAGCTCTATGGGTTGCTTACAGTATTGTTTAGTTACTACAAACAAACAAAACTGACAATCTACTCCTCCTACCTGTAAGTCCTCTGCGTGATCCTGATAAGTCAGCAGCTCTGTCTCCTCCCCTCTGTCTGACACCACTCTTTGGTGCAGATGAATGGCCAGTCGTTCTTTTCCTAGAATCCTCCTGACTAGGCTACGCTGCCCCAGAGTTTGTCTCAGACTCCACCTGGGGCCCCCTCCAAAACCCCCTATCCTGGCCTGCAGGTGGGAGAATGGGGCACTGGGAAGCTGGGACCGGTTAGGGCTCGAGTTGGCAGGAGGTGTGTTCTGGCAAGTGAGGTTGGAGGGTTGAGTTTGTTGGCCGTTGGGGAGTGGAGAATGTTGAGGTTTAGGGTTTGAGGAGGAGTTGAGGAGTGAGGTCAGTGTGCCAGGGGGGGATTTAGCTAGCTGTTGCTGCGTTTCTGGGGTGGGCTTCAGTCTCTTGGCTGGAGGTGGACCTCCCTGGTCTCCCTGGGTTCCTTGTTGTGGTCGTTGCCCTGTCTGAGCCCATGTCTGGGTCTGGTTGTCTGGCTGGTTCTCCGTCCTGGCTCTCCTCAGCTCTGATGATAAAATTGTGAAAAATAACTTTCAGTTTCACAGTAATTCATCAATATGGCAGCACTAAATATATGAGGCATCAAAGAACTAAACAGCAGGTTTTCTTACCTAAGTTACTGTTAGGGTTAGTGCTGTTGGTTACTCCACTGGACTGGGAATCTCCTTTCCACCTGTCCATCCATGAGTCAGTAGGCTGGCCTTGAGCTGTAGGGGTTTGTTGCAGCTGCTCTAAGAGCTCAGCCAGTCTTGTGTGGCCCCGAGATCGGGCAATGTTTAGTGGCAAACGTCCCAGTGAGTCAGGAATAGCCAGAGCTCTTGGGTCCCACTGATAAAGTACCAGTGCTGCCTCAGTGTGACCCAGAGCACATGCCCACATCTGAAAAGACCCCCAAAAAAGTCACACACAGGCATGGGCAGAAAAACACTTACTCACAGATACAAACCCAATGTCCTCACTCACAGATTTAAATAGGTTCCCAATGCTCCCATTAAGTGTCCCATTAAGGCCTGACCCATAGAAAGTAAATGCATGTAGGCAAATAGAACCATTATGGTAATTTTTCAAAGGTCTGCATTTGTGCAGTTCATAGTATACATTAACGATGAGTTTACTAGAGAAGCCCCAAAGATAAAAAGGGATATAGAAGCACTGTCTTGTCAAAGACTTAAAAATCAGGCACATTATAAAGGTAATGTTTAAAATAATATGTCATAAGGTGTTGTCCCATTCCTATTTACACAATCTCATGTCCTTGTAGCCTCTCACGCTCCATAATTTACCAGCTGACATCAATTGCTGTAAGTCTGTGGTGGTTTAGTGATTAGGCTTCAGTGTAAAGGTTGGAATGGGCCATGCACTCAAACCCACACACTGGAAAATATTGATTACTCACCAAAGGAGTGCAGGAGAAGTGATCTACATTCAAAGGATCCACCTCCAGCTCAAGGTCAATACTGTCAGCATGTTTAGTGCTGCAGAGCAAGAAACAAATGTGATGGTAACTATCAAAGTATACAGTGTGCATTTATTTACAATTATTTGTCATGTTAATGTATCACTTACCGCCAGCGAATGAGGGTCTGAATGAGCCCAGCATAGCCCTGAGCTGCGGCTAGATGCAGTAAGGTCATACCTCTGGAATTTTTACTGTGGATGAGCTGAGTGGATGAAGCCCAGCAGGGCTGAGACATCATCTTCTCACACACCACCACCACCCGACCCTCAAATGAACCCTGATCAGGAGACATCTGGAAATGAGGACAGCAGTTAGAGTATGTGTAGTTTTATCAAATTGTTAACCAATGCATCCTGAATTTCTACATTTAAGAAAATATACTACGTATACTGGCTTCAGCATTAGGTTAGGATGAATTTAGGTATCTGTATCACAAAACACAGTTTCAGATACTTTCTGTTCTTTCTAATTTTAGCATGCAAAATAAACTAAACTGCTCTACATTACTATGTTGTGCCATGTTCCAGTTCTCATTTGCAGTCTCTAGCTTTGCTGTATGATTCAATGTTGTGTCCTACTTTGACATTATGTTTTCTTTGTATCCCATTGGAGACAGCCTGGCATTACTGAAAAGTTATTTAGACTAGCCGCTAATAGACAAAAGCAGGCAAGTGAGAATGAGAACCAGTGAGGATCATGTCGTGCCTTGTGGGTAATACTGTTTGTTAGGGACAGTCAGCCAGAAGCTCCAATATTGAGCCCCAGCAGCCTGTGCATAAAAAAGTCATGTTTCAGCAAAGGGCAACATGTGAAATGATGGTACCAGTAAGAAGTGAATCAATTGAAGCACTACCAAAACCTGGAAAATCGTCCAATATTCAATTCTAAGTCTGCAGGTTGCAATATTTTTTGTAATAGACTTACATTCTACTTTTACTACTCATGAGACCTTTCATATGATTTATCTCCACAGGATATTTTGCTACATTAATTCCTTTTTGTTCATTTTGCCTTACTTGTGAATGCTGATCAGTGGCTCCTCCCCCCTCCACTCCTCCGCCCTTGGTTGCCATGGTATCTGAACTGGGGTTCTGATTGGTTATCTCGGCCATTCTCTGCTCCATCTGCTCCAGTCTCTCCAAGATGGACATTCTGAACTGGGTATCTATACAGAAGAGGGTGGGACAAAAAAAGCTGTAAACACTGGGTAGTTATTTTTTTGCATTTAAATTAATAAATATAATGTTTAAGTTAATCCTGCTTAGAAAAGATTAGAGAGAGAAGCTTTCCTCCAAGGGGCTGAGCACTGTGGAATAAACCAGGAGTGAAATCCAATAAATCCCCTTACTAACAATGGCAACACAGGGGGAATTAAATACTCTGTGTGTGTGTGTGTGTGTGTGTGTGTATGTCTGCGTGTGTGTGTGTGTGTGTGAGAGAGAGCATGTGTGCACAAACAAATTAAAAACAACTGTAAGTTTAGCATGTCTGTATGTGAATGTGACCCTTTGTTCCAGTGCTGCTGCAGCTTTACTGCAGTGCACATTATGTCATCCCACCTGCTGCTATCTCACTCAGTCTTCTATTTACTCTCCTTTTATTTCATTTCTATTTTTCTTTGTCATTTACTGCTCGGAAACTCAATAAAAAAAAGTGGAGCCACAACCGAAACATAAAGGCTCAGGCTCCTCCCATTTCTTTCGACCAATCAGAGAGGGAGCAGTGTTTTTCAGTAACACAACTCACATTAAAAATACACATTTTACTATTTTAGTTGCTAAACATTCAGGAAGTGGCTGCACCCGTGCACACCAAAAAAAAAGGAAAAATACAGAAAGCATCCCGAAAGTAAACAAAATTTGTAGTCTCAAAACAAAATAGTTTTAACAGCTATCATAAGAACAGTTAGTTGATTATGTTAAGTTAATAAAGTGATCATTTAAAATATGAATAATGGAATGGCATATAGTTGATGGTATGGTAAGATAATTTCAAAGCAGTAACTAAAAGCCACAGAGTTCCCAGTTTTATTCCTGACCGATATATGATGTATTCCATCCCCTCTATCTCACTTTACTATTGTTTCCTGTCAGGTCTCTACTGTCACCTACACATACAGTCACAAAAATGCTCATAAACAAACATTATGGAAATAATAATAATATGGCCATGAACATTTTGATTAATGCCTCAAGTAATGAGCAAAACTGTCACTGATTTAGTCTCTTTACACAACATTTAACTGTTTCGTGTGAAAATACCAGATTTTTGTTCATTCCCCTTCATTATGTTTTTCACAACTTACTTTATTTACCTGCCTTATATTGTAGGCCATATGATGTAAAACGCTGCAGGGTTCATGTTATGATAGGTAACATGAGAACCGCTTCATGCTTTGCATTTAGAAATAACTTTAGAAATCAGTTTGAAATTTTAATAAATACAGTTATCTGCATCATCCTTACAACAAGAGCAACAGCAACAACCTCATTTAATAATCACGCACAAACAGAAATAAAACCAGATCTACCCACATTCAAGCAAAGTTACTATAATAACAAGATTTTAACCAGAATAAACTATACAGCATACAAATATTAAAAAATAAAATCATAAAACAACTAAAAACATAATCATGATGAATGATATTTTTGTCTTTTGTTTAAGTTTTCTTTTCACCACCTATTTGGAAGCTACATTTTGAAATACTAGTTTGTCTCAATAAAAAGAAACAATTCACAACATAAATGAGTTTATAAATAATTAGTTCTACAATTTAACATATTAAAATGCTCATGATATATGATTAAATGCTCTTTATTATCTTACTACAATATTTAGATATAAATTTGACCAAACTACAATGCATGATCAAACTTATTTTTAAACCAATATACGTTGAAGTAGTGACTGGAGAGAGGAATTTAAGAGCCTTTATCTTTTGATAAGCATCCAAAAACATGTTCATGTTGTACATTAGTGAAAATACAAACTCTGTTGCTATTCTGAAATGCAAATAAAAAGAGTGTCCCTAGAGTGGAGAAACTTTGAGTAAACACAGCAGCTCATATAGTTGCTTCGTCTGATCAACAGCATGTCTGTGTTTCTAGGCCTGTTATTATGTGGGCCACAGCCACCTTCCTCTGTTGTTGTTTTGGAGTTCAGTGTCGCTGTCCACAGCTGCTGGTGCTGAAACTGAACAGCTCCACCGATTAGAAACGAGTCGACCAAATCAAACCAGCTAGTCCTCCTTTTGTCTTAAACATCCACAAACACAGTGACTACTAGTGGCAATTCTGACATCTCTTTGTCTTATCAACAACAGCTGAACAACACATGTACCAACACTCTGGACCAACACAGCTATTAAGACAACATTTACATTGAGCTACATACAGCACAGTCCCTTACACCAGCACTTATTGTCAATTTAAATTAAATCTACGAACCCAAACAGCGGTCCCCCTCTTTCTAAATGATGCTCTCTTTGTTCCCGCTTCTGCTCAACCCCGTTAGTTAGAAGTGTGAGCACGCATTGTTACTCCGACCGAGCAAAACACAACTTAGTGCAGAGAGAGGGCGAGAGAGGGAAAGAGAGAGAGAGAGAGAGAGAGAGAGAGCAGCGTGTCCACGTTGTGTCTGGAAATGCAGCGCTTCAAATCCGCCGCCAGACTCGAAGCTGCAGGAGGTTCGGTCGTCATCGGCACCACATAAACTACACGCAAGCCAAACTGGAGCAATGATACGTGTCAAAGTCAGGGAGCTGACAGTTTTATGGCTCATATTGTTTCTCTATTTCTATTTTTTATATGCAGGCGGTAAGCATGTTTGATATCTGAGGCTAAACAAAGGACCAGAGCGAAAACAGCGCATACCCACGGTATCATGGTTCAAAGTCACATAGAGACTATATTTAGCACATATACTAGCACGTCACCAAAGGTCCCAAAATTTTCGACTGTCAGTCACATCGCGGCGATTGTGCCACAATGTCCTTGCCCTTCACTCCAGTAAACAGTCAGCCTGCTGTGACTGAAGAGCCGCATTGCCGCATTGCGCAACGCAGAGACGGGGGCGAACACATAGTAACCCAGGACATGCCTCGCTGAGGAGACCCGCGTGTTTCCGAGCTGCAATTGCATCAGGAGATATATTTACACACAGAGGCTTCTACCTCCTGGCGGTGTGCATTCAATGGAAACGAGGCACTCTGATTCAGTTGTCCTTTAGTACATTCAAGTATGTTTTAACCGGATTCAGATTTACTGAACAAGAGCATCCTTTACAGCTCTGACGAAATAATCCTCCAGCATATAAAGACACATAAAGACTCAAATCCAACAAGACACACTGCCTTTATCTTATCCAGAACCACATGGAAAAGAAGGACATATTTTGCAGCCTATGTAATGAATTGGGCGTTTAACTTTGCAGGATACATAAAAACGTGCACAACCTTAAACAAACTATTAAACCCATATTAGTAAAGCAACACACACAAATTGTGTCTCTCACTTGGTTGCACAGATTTCAAGCCATGTAACCTTACAGTTACAGGCATCTCGTTATGTTTGCAAAATCTGCTCTTTATTGAGTGAATAACACAAGATATATGGTGTGTAATATTACATCCCTGTGTAACTGAAAACACAAAAAGAGTATCTCACCATCCAGGGACAGCCAGTCATGCTGAGAAGATGGCAAAGCAGGAAGGTCGCGCGCCTTGTATTCAAACACCACAGATGAAGAAATTACTTCTCCTCCCATTGCTACCTGTAGCATCACAAGACCGGTGTCATGGGCTGCAAAAAGACATCAGTGGAAGAATTAGAAACAGTGACTGTGCATGGAAAAAGACTTAACTGCATTGTTCCACTACTGCGGACAGCAAAATACCATCAGTGGATAGAATCAATTTGTAATAAAGTACTATATGAAAATATATGTTAAATCAAAGAATAACCTCATGTTACATATTACCCATGTCATCTAAGATCTGTGTCTGGTCTTTTACCCAAGTGAAAAAACCTTTCTACTACTCATCACACATCAGGATGACTCATGAATCACAACATCCCAAGTAACATCTCTAAGCAGAGCACTGTAGGCTGAAGCTGCTTTGGTATATTACTCTTTTTACGTTATTGTTATGTTTTTGTATATAAATTACTACAACTCCTGAAGACATGTACAGCCAACCTTGTAAGACTTGTACTTTGTTGAAAACGGCTTTTTTAGGGATTTAAGACGTGTAGACTATAATAGAATTTGAAGATGAAAAAACAAAGACAAGTGTTCTACTGGTATGAGATGTGATAATACATGTGTGTGCATTCACAGTTGTGTTACCTGGGCAGTAGCAGCGCAGCACCCCAGGCTGGATGAGGGCAGCAGGCACACTGATGTGGTCAAAGAAACAGCTGTACTCACTGCTCGACTCCAACCACGGACCTGTGATCAGCACCTTTACTCCACCCTGTAGCGCATATACACAGATTAACATCACACAGTGGAGCTTCTTTTCTACAGCAAACTTCAACTGACACTAAGTTTAAACCGAGTTAAGAAAGAGAACTGTGTTCTGTGACGAGTGTCAGACATGTGTATGAAGATACGTTGCCCCCTGCAGATGAAGAGGTCTGTGGAGATGTGTGTACGTGTGGCAAAGAGGGTCTGAGAACACAGCGGGTCTTATAAAAGTCTATCAAAACCTCTGACGACATCTGTCACCAAAACATACTACAGAGTTTTAGTCTAGAAATAAAAATTCCAACTTGTCATGATATAAATCCAGCCTTCAATGTGCATAAATCGTTTACACAGCAGCATTTTTCTCTAACTAATAATATAGAGTATACATCGTCAAGCCCTGTTAGCCCCAAAAAGTCAGTACTTACAGTTCATTAGTAAAACGTTTGACCATCTGAATGCATAATGCATGGTAATTTATAAACATACTGTATATTCCTCTAGTGCTGGAGTCATTAAGCTAGATTCAGAAATCTAGGTTTGATGCCATATTTATTGCATTCATAGCGCTTATTTTCAATTTTCACCCTTGGGAGAAAAAACTGTTTTCCGGAAACACAAAATGGCCAAATCATCAAAATGATGTAACAGTGACAATCATGGAAGAAAGTTGCAGAAAAATATTTGCTAAATAGCTCCAAACTTCTCATGGTGTTTGAACTTTGGTGTTGAGAAATTAAAGTAGTTTGATTAATTTCAACTTCAAATGCTGCAATAACTGTAACAAGTCAGCATTTGTAAAGAACCAGTTTCATCATAATTCTACGATTCCTGAGACATTATATGTGGTACATGGATAATTTAATGAAGCAAAAACAGAGAATCGGTGTAATCTTGCTATTTCATCAATGTCCAGTCAACTGGGTCTGAAATATTCTCAGTTCTTAATGACCACACACAGGCTGGCAGTCTTGAACATAATTTTAACTCTTATTATCAGTCATCCACTGTCAGTCATGTGGTGAGAATGCTGCTTTCGCTGTTGGGAACAATGATGAATAAATAATGAACAATAATCTCGTTGCATTTACTAACCTCTGGGTAAGACCACTCTGGGGAGTAGTCTGTCACACCAAACAGCCTCCCAGTCTCCTGGAGCAATCCCAGTGCTCCCTGCTCTACCTCTGAGCCTTGTAGATGTCCTGCTCCAGTGCCCTGCTCCTCTCCTGCTGAACCCTCCTGGGTCATCAGAACACCAGTGACTGCTGCCCCCACCCCAGCCCCTGCCCCC
>JAQQAE010004156.1:0-19159 GCA_029823295.1 Pseudamia nigra | reverse complement strand
TGAGGGAGCATTGTGTGAGTGTGTAAAAAAAAAGATCCTGGTCTGTCTGAGGGTTGAACTGAGCAGTCAGGAGGAAGTGAGCCAACCACAACAGCATATGTCACTATAACACTTTTTTTGTGCTGGTTCACATCATTATCTACTGTGAAACTTTTTAAATTTGGATCCAGGCTAAACAGCCCTAACTTTTGAGATACGTAAATGTATGTACCAGACTGCCATTGTAAATTAGAATGTTTTATTATTGATTTGCTTGGTTGATGAAAGAAATTAAATGTAAATGGAGTGAACATTAAATCATGCCATATGATGTTTTACATAAATAAGTAAATGCAGTTGTCCTCATGTAAAGCAGTGCAGGTTCTGTGCAATAGTGTGTGAATTAGATCTTGCAAACTACTTCACAGAAGAATACATGCATTTATGTGCTATTTCTTCATACCACAGTATTTGTCATTTCTGTATTCACATATGTCTGATACAGCTAACCGGAATGTTGTACTTAAAAACACCCATATAATTTAACATTAACTTGGATCATAAATTATTAACCAAAGTCAGTTAATTTTAGTTTTCATAATTTACTGTGAATGAGGTGACATGTACCAAAATTACATGTGAAAGTTGTTTTTAAAAGCAATTGACCTTTTTGGTATGTTTGAGATTTGGTAATGTGCTAAGCTGATGCAGATACCCACACAGAGGTTCATACACACACTCACCCACATATAAAGAGTGGCTGCTTATCTCATCAGTATCTAGGTGTATTCCCTCACAATTTCCTCCTTTTTGCCTTACTTCTGTATTAACAGTTTGTCAAGTGCGGCTATGCAGGTTCCAACTTCCCAGAGCACATCTTCCCTGCGCTGGTTGGGAGGCCCATCATCCGCTCGACTGCTAAAGTGGGAAACATTGAGATCAAGGTACGAGCTGGTCCACCGGTGTTTCTGAACTCAAATCTATGTACTTCTCTTTACCTGCTTTGTTTGTCTTAACAAAAAGATCACAGCCACAAAACTATTGTCAATAGAAACAGAAGTTGGTCAGGAGTAAAAAAAAAGCCTCAACTCAAACCCACAGGTTAATTTTAATTTACAGATGAAGTCTGTAGACTCCTATAAAGGCAGCATTTTTAAATTAAAAAAATATGCATACTCTTGAATTCAAATGGGCACAGCAGCCAAATTTAAATGTCTGCTTTTTTATTATTTTAGCATAAATCCTCTACCCTTTTCCTGTTCTTTCCTATTTTTCTTTTGTTTATTCATTTTCTATATCTACCTCCCTCTTCCTTCATGTTTTGTCCCCCTTCCTCCACGGTGAAGTAGAATGCCCAGAAGATGGTAAGTTCAGGTTGGTGTGTCCCTCCTGCCCTTGCCTGCTACAGAAAGTTGTCATGTTTTGATCTCAACCAAAAACTTGTCATGTTCCTTAGTTTTAAATGCCTTTTGTCTTGTGCATTTTCTTCATTGGTTTTATTTTAGCTTCTTTACTCACATTCATCTACATAAGATTTAGGAAGATTTTTTTGGGGTGATTTAGAGAGTCAAATCTGAGTGTTGTATTCCAAATAAGTGAATATAAGAGATATACAGCACCTACACTAATGCACTCTCCCCTCCAGGCTGAAAGTGTTGCAAAACGGCTGTGATGAATCATAAGCCAGCTGGAGTCGATGGGAATGCTAAAACTGATTTTGGACTTGTTCCATTCTCTAAGTCTCTGATCTGCTGGTGCATCCTGACAGCTCACTGCCCCTCAATCCTGTTGCTATTTAAAGACTCTGCTAATTGCAACACTTTTCAGCTCAAAAGACCTTAAAATAATCTGAGGCGCAGCTACAAATCTCTGTGCCTAATGTTGAATGTTTTGTTTCCATTATAGATCTTTTCAGCTTACCTTAAAAAGCCATGAACATATTATAGTTGAAAAATATAAGAGGATGTTCTTTACTATATTCAAGTGTTGCACCTAGTATCCACACTGGAGGATGCATGGCAGACAGCTGAAAGTCAGAGCCGGAAGCACATCTGTTTTTTTTTTTTTTTTTTTTTTTGTAATTTTTAAAAAAAAATTGAGACCATATGGAGGTGCTGCCTGTGACTGGTACTTTAATGCCAAAGCGCACAGGATGAACTCATAAAATGGCTGTCTTCAGTAGGCTTTTGATGTCTCCAAGTGGAACATGAGATGCTTGACTGTGTGGCTAACACTAAGCTCTACCCTAATGGTTGTTTACATTTTCACGCTGCCTTGCATGCAGCTAGTTGAATGGTGCTAAAATAAGAGGTTTTACTGTAGGTGTAGGGAATCTGAAGAGTTTCCAGAAGTAGATGCATGGAAAATATATTTTTGTGCATGCTGGTTAACTGAGTTTTATAGTATAGAAATGCTTTGGGTGTGATCTGATCTTGTGGGTATTTGTTGACATTTGATATATGATTTGTCTCAAGGCGAGGAAAACTAGGTGATCCAGTCATTCTAATTTCACCAGGCTGGCAGGAAAAAGGGGGAAAGTTGAAATGATTCATTTGCTATGCTCCTTTTCCCTGAACTGCAGCTGTGTTTCAGAAGTAGAGCAACAATCATCCCACAACTTATTTGTGTTTGACATTTGACCCCTTACACTAGGACCTGATGGTGGGGGACGAGGCCAGCGAGCTCCGCTCTATGCTGGAAGTCAACTACCCCATGGAGAACGGCATTGTTAGGAACTGGGACGACATGAAACACCTGTGGGACTACACATTCGGCCAAGAAAAGCTCAACATTGATTCTCGCAACTGTAAAATCCTGCTGACTGAGCCACCCATGAACCCCACCAAGAATCGTGAGAAAATCATTGAGGTGTGTGTAGAACATTTGTGCATTTAACTTGCCGGTCTTTGTGTATGTATGAATAAAAATGGAAAGGGGACATTTGTTTCATTTCTAAATACCTTTTCTATTTTGTGCCACATAGAAATCAATTTACACTAAAGTTCTCTACTGTTCTGATGTGCTTCTCCTAATTCATTAACTATATATCCTACATTGACATTTGCCGTTTTCATGAGACATTGTAGGTGTAATTATGTTCTCCATATGTACCTGTCATTTTGGATGTAGCCATTGTTTGAAAACCATTGATTCATGGAGACGTACCTCTTCTAAGCTTTAAATTCCCTTTTAATGGGGTCATTTTTTATTAGGTGCTATAACTTAAAGGGAACAAAAGCGATTGTCACAGGTGCAGCTTTTTTGTTTAAAAATTCTTCTTGCAGGTGATGTTTGAGACCTACCAGTTTGCAGGAGTCTACATTGCTATTCAAGCTGTGCTGACCCTTTACGCCCAAGGTAAGAAATCAAACGTACAAGTCTCACATCAAATTTATCCACTCCATTAAAACCCCTCAACTAAGAAGATTGAGTCAATACACATGTCAAATGCAACCAACAGCATTTTTGTTGTATCTTACCTAAATTAACAGTGCAATATTTATGTAAACTTTCAGTATCTGGTATTTAGTGCTTTGCTGCTGTTGCAGATTTCACAAGTTGCCACCTGCGAGGTTATGTAGCTTAGAAACTGTCCATGTTACTTGGTGCTGTATTTAACAACCACACCTTTGTCAAATACTTCGAGCCAAGATTTATGATAACTTGAATAACAGACACCTTCGTTTAGACATGCTGGTTGTTTCTATGATAGACATGATGTCACAATACTACTTAAATTATTCTCACGCATTAAACCATCACATTTGTCGTTCTTCAGACAGGAACAAATAAACATTGAAAGTATGTAAGTGTATTTGTACCAAATAGAAATGCTAACAGTCTGTAATCTG
The DNA here is from genome assembly GCA_029823295.1 of Pseudamia nigra. NCBI lineage: Eukaryota > Metazoa > Chordata > Actinopteri > Kurtiformes > Apogonidae > Pseudamia > Pseudamia nigra. Next base: position 15,329 of record JAQQAE010004156.1, on the reverse strand, counting down.
AAACACATGAGCAGATAAAATGTAGACCACTAACTGAAGGGTGTATGTGTTTTAGGTCTTCTGACCGGAGTGGTGGTGGACTCAGGTGATGGTGTGACACACATCTGTCCTGTGTATGAGGGCTTCAGCCTGCCTCACCTGACGAGACGCCTCGATATCGCTGGCAGAGACATCACTCGCTACCTCATCAAGGTATCTACACAGTACTGATCTCTTTCTAAGACCCTAAGAAACATAAAGTTTAAATAAATGATTCATACAAAACATTACAGGTACAGGAGTTGGTGTTTTTTAAATATACATTTTGACATTATTAGGTGCTGTACCAGTGATGTTATTTGGATTTCCATCCCTATCAAACTTGTTAATCTATTTCTGTGTCTTTGTTCAGTTGTTGTTGCTGAGGGGCTATGCCTTCAACCACTCTGCAGACTTTGAGACGGTGCGAATGATGAAGGAGAAGCTGTGCTATGTTGGCTACAACATTGAACAGGAGCAAAAGCTGGCACTGGAGACCACCGTGTTGGTGGAGTCTTATACGGTAGTCACACTTTATAGTTAAAGCTACTTTGTGATACTCGATGATAAATATTGTTTTTTTACTTTTGTGCAACAGTAATCCTTATACCACATAAGTCAGCCACTCTTTTAATACCCTCTGTAGCATTCATCATGTACTTCGTGGAGATCTATTCAGGTTATTCACAGGCTGCAGAGTTTCATAGGGTGGCTGTGGCTCAGTAGGTAGAGTGGGTTGTCCAGGAGCCGAAGGGTTAGCGGTTCAAATCCCGGCTTCTCGTGTCCACAGGGAGCAAGACACTGAACCCCACATTGCTCCCAGTGAGTGTCACTGGTGTATGAATGTGTGTGTGGCTGGGTGAATGGAAAGCAGTATAAAGTGCTTTGAGTGCCGTAGGGTAGAAAGGCGTTGTATAAGTGCAAGACCATTTAATATTATGGTATAAACCTATTTGTTGATGACATTTCATCACGTGGAGATTGAGACAAAAACACTCATGATAGGTGATGTAGACACGACTAAAATTACTTATTTTACATTAAAATGTATATTTTATGTAAAATACGTGGTATATGTATATTTTTTTCTAATTTAAACTTGTGTAACTGAAGGAAATTACACCTGCTTTGTAGAACTTAACAGAATCTCTGTAATGTTCTGCTGAGATGTTTTTGCCTCTTTACACTTGGTTCACTGCCTTCATCAGTAACTAATGTGATTTGTTTCAAAATGTGTAAAAACTTATACTTTTTAAATTGACTGAGAAGTAGTAAATACTGAAGAAGTTGGCAGTGACATGGGTCAAATGTAACATAAGATTTCATCACTTTTTCCTTGATGTATGAGTTATTGTGCATTAATCTTGTTAACGCGTTAATTGTGTTAAAATTTTTAATTTAATTAATTATGCAAATGACAGCCCTAATATTGACCTTTTTAAATACCACTGTCTTGGAGTGCCTTGGTGGCTCACCTAGTAGCACACACCCACATGTCTCAGGCCTAATCTTAAATTACATTACCTTATGGTGCCTGGGGAGCATATATTTTGGGGGTTATGGGCATTGCTCCATCCACAGTGGTGATGAAGGTGGGGACAGGTTTTGGCCTTCACCTTCCCCACCCAAATCTCCTGTGGATTCAAAATGACTTTTCTGGCCCCTTTTACCACCACTGCCTCTGCTGCTGTCATTCCCCATACTCATCTGCCATCTTTACACTCTCTGTCCACTGTCTTTCAAACTAAAAGTAAAAGCCCAAAAGTAAATTTCACTGTAGCTCAGCCTCTAAACAGGTGTCTTAACTGTGAATAACCCTTAAAATATGGCACTGCCCTCATATGGACAGTGTTCATTACTCCCAGTCACTCAGCAGAGGGAGTTATTATACCATGTTACATGTTCTACAACTTTCTACCCTCTATTACAGTTATTTTTCTACTTATTAAAGCCTTTAAAGTAGACCATTTATAGTTTGTTATAACTATTGTGCACCTTTCTTTAGAGGGACCATTGCTGCATAGGCTTCCAAGTCTTTGTGGGGTTTTCTTTAGTATATTTTTTACTTTGTTGATTTAAAATTTGGTATATTTATGGTCTTCATGTGCAGTTTTGTTTTTTCTGCTCAAGATAGTATCGCTGTTTGAAAAAAATCGCCTCTAAAGGAATTTGTTACTCAGAAAGTGCAGTATTTTTAAGTGATCAAAACTAATGGGGAAACTAAATTTGTTTCTCCATCAAGCTAAGTGGACTACCACATGCCCGTTGGTGGCTGTGTTGGCTCCTTTAGGACAGGGCAGTGCTGCTGACTAACTGTTTTCTCTGGGACTCAAACATATGGGGTGCAGTTCTCCTCTACCAGACTTGCTTTTCTTTCCAAAGGCCTTTTCCCTGCAGAGGGAACCACAGAATCTAAACGCAGGTCCTAAAATCTGTGTTGCTGCACGCCTTAGCAAGCACATGTTGTGTCTCAGTGCTCACTGTGACCATGTATGTTTGGATTAGTGTAGGCGTGTGTGTAGGTGTGTGAATGACATGTATGTGTAGGTATCATATTGTGTGCGTGAGTGTGCTGAAACAAGGAGGGCAATGTAACTGTGGCTGAAGAGCCCTGAACTGTGCGTTACATCATTTCCTGTGTAGCCACTTTGCGGCGGTGGCTGGGCTCCGCTTCCTCCCACTGCCCTTGGCTGAATGAAGCCTTTTTATAGTTGCACACATGGACTCTGCTCAGCTTGTTGCCAACAATATCTACATTTTAACTAGATGTACCACAAAATCTTAAAGCTTTTAATTTTTGATACAGAATTACCAAAAATGTCTTCTTTAAAAAGCACTTGTGTAAATGAGAACAATGGGATCTTTTATGCAGTACATACAATCAGCCATAGCAGTATCAGTCTTCATTTTTACATTCAGTATTTACACCCTTTAGCTGTGTGTGTTTAAGATTACATCAAATCCTACGGATTCTCTGGTGTCATACTTTTTCTCCTTCTCTTTTCATGTCTTTCCTCCCACACATCTCCAGCTGCCAGATGGTCGTGTGATCAAGGTGGGAGGAGAGCGGTTTGAAGCCCCGGAGGCACTGTTCCAGCCTCACCTCATCAACGTGGAGGGTGTCGGAGTGGCCGAGCTCCTCTTTAACACCATCCAGGCTGCTGACATAGACACTAGGTCAGCACAACATGCACATACTCACGCACACTCTGCTGTTCATAGACTTGCATCGGGACACAGATGTAGAGGTACAAGAGACTGAGAAAGGCTTTAATATATTCAACCTAAAGTATGAAAAATAATCAGGTATTTTAAAAAAAAGAATGGAAATCCATCAATCTTCTGCATCAATTCCTCTGGTTGAAATGTTCATTGTTTTCACCAGTAACTTTATGTTCCTCCTTTTTTTTTTCCTTTTACTTTTCAGGCCTGAGTTTTACAAACATATTGTGTTGTCGGGAGGCTCTACTATGTACCCCGGTCTGCCATCACGGCTGGAGAGGGAACTCAAACAGCTGTATCTGGAACGTGTCTTGAAAGGAGATGTGGACAAGCTTTCGGTAAGATATCATCCCTTCACTTCATCTGTAGCTATGCTTTGAATGTAAAGAAAGCTGTAAAAGGGCTATGAAAGTGTTTGGATCTTAATTTAGGTCAAACTTTTTTTTTTTTTCAATTGAAAATTTTGCTAGTTTAGACATTTTTGCGCCACAACCACCTGTAATCTTACAAAAATGTGTGCACAGTCATTACCTGGTCTGAATGCATATGTGAACTAGGAGGACAAAAGTGCAATTGCAGCACTGTAATTGGCTGTGAAGTATTATTTCCAGCTCATTCTCAGAATTTAAGCTCACATGAGTGGAATTTCCCCATATGAGAGTGTTTAATGCCAGAGACGTGCCACCACAGGGAATGTCAACTTACCTCTGTTGCTTTTTGTGAACTGCATACAGCTAATGATCAAAATGAAGCATCAGGAATTATTTACAGTTTTTTTTTTTTAGCAACATTTTTAAGGTTTAGAAGCAGCATTTTGTGCGGCTATAGACAGCTGCAGTGTCCACAGACCACCACCAGGTGGAGTCAGAGGTCAACAAACTCACTTTACTCTTCAATTTTTTTTGTAACACATCATCTTAATACCATCCTACAGTAAGAGTGGTTCATTTCCCAATGACAAATATTGGTTTTGGAAATACATTGCCATACTGCATCCCAGAAACACAGATGACATTACACGCAAGTATTTAGTAAACAAAGGTATACAAATGACTCATAAGTAAAATAGTTGATTATGTACTTTTCCTCTGCCCACAAGTGCAAGAAGCCTCAGTTTGCTCAAAGTGTTTGTTTGAGCTGTGAATCAAAGCCTGAAATAAAGATGCTGAGTCTCTTCAAATTAAAGCCTTTTGGTAGTGTTTCTCAATTATTTATGTATTAGTAAGGGAATATTTGTGGTAATCTTTAGTTACAGATGATTTCAGTAGTTAGCAACAGTCCAGAGTGAGCAAAAAATTCAGACCATTTCAGGAGAGTAGTCCACTTTCCTGCTCATTCAGTTTGTTGTTTTTTTTTTTTTTTTTTGCCAAAAACACTGCCTCTAGTTGTAGTGTGCACATTAAGCTGTTTGTGGCCAAGTGCATTTAAACAGTTCACCACGTGAGGGGAAAAAACAGAAGTTGTGTTTGTCGCCCTATTTCTTGAAAATACAACAGTTTGTAATATATTAACATTAAAGATGATGGAGAAGATTAATGTACCGCAGGAGAAGTAAGCAGCCTTTGAGAGAGTTTGTAAAAGGATCTTTAAAAGGGATTACTTTAACTTGGCTATAGTGTTCAGGTCATTTAAGTTGCCAGTTGGAGATAAATACCACTTGGGATAAATGGGGCTGGTATCTATTATTACATTTTTTAATGCTTTTGTTTAAGCATTGACTCAGAAAAGTGTTAATCATATTTGTTTTTGTTGTCCCATGCTTCAAACTCAAAGTATATTATATTTAGCACAAAAATGAAAAACAGTATATCCTTTATGTTTGAGAAGATTAGATCAGTATGCAGTTTTTGCTTGATTAATTACAATAACCATGTCACATACTATTTTAATGACTGTCTGTACCAATAACTGAGTGACTCAGGTGCAGGACACGTGGGTGCTGATGCCCTAAGGTGCACCGGACTGGACTGTCTGCATGATTTTCTCCTGCCCCCTCTCGCCACATTTCCAGTCAAATAAAACCACAAAGTGCGAAAAATCTTTAAAAGTCATGCACTTTTGCTGTATTTTGCTGGAGTGATTTCTCAGCCGTGTCACATAGACCTACAAAAAGTGTATTTAATATGGGACCTGCACAACGGAAACAAACACTGTGACAGTTTTAGCTCCATTGTGAACACTGGTCTATTTTTTGTTCTTGTGCCTTCTCATGTCTTCCTGTCCCCTTGTCTTGTAGAAATTCAAGATCCGCATTGAGGATCCTCCCAGACGAAAGCACATGGTGTTCCTGGGTGGAGCTGTGCTGGCTGACATCATGAAGGACAAGGACAACTTCTGGCTGACCCGAGAAGAGTACCAGGAGAAAGGAGTCCGTGTGCTGGAAAAACTAGGAGTCACCGTCAGATAAAGCTCTGGACGGACAAACCACACACACACACAACACATCTACACACATGCACACATCTCCCCCATTGCAGAGTATATATCTATTTATCCCTCTTCTTCGGCTCAAGTTACTCCCTAGACATCGGTGGGAATCGAGCTGTCACCTCCCCGCTCCTCTCCTCTCTCTCCACTTTCCTGCTGCCTCTCTTCTCTCCTGGTTTGCAATTGGCTCACATTTCCCTTGCAAACCCCGCAAACCACTCCATCTTCACAGATCAGTCAAACCTCTTCAGCTAGGTATAGACGGGCTGATGATGCCCTGCTGGTGTATTTTGGAGTCAGAAATTCATCTGTGTGTTGTGGTGATGGCTAAAAACCAAGACGGTGTATGTTTACCTGCCATGTGGACAACATGAAAACAATTGATTGTGAGACTAAACTTGGCAGATAAACAGTTTGAAACACCAGCCACTGCAGTTTGAGAAAGTTTAATATTCCTTCTTTGATTAAAGCTGTGGAGTGGATAAATTGATGCAAAGTTATAAGGAATTTGTGTCTGTAAAATCACAATCAGGGTCCACAATAAACAGCCACGGGCCGCTTTCAGCATCTGTTCCAGGTGAGCTGATCACATTTTTATGTCGGTTTTTATAAATGATGTCATGACTTTTCTTCCGGGAGAGGGATTTCTTTCCTTTTTTGCTTTCCTTTCTGTTGGCTGTATGAGTTTATATCTTTAAATCAGGTTTTTTTTTTTTGGGTTTTTTTTTTCCCATGACTTCTTTTGTTGCTGTGCACTACTACCATTGTAAATGGAGTACATTGTGGTAACAGAAGTTCCTCCATGTTTTTTATGAAGAATAAATGGTTGATTTATAAAGGGACAAATCCATAAAGTAAAGCCCTTGAGCTTGACATCAGCTCAGCTGTGTGATGGTACGTAAGGGTTTAGGGGTGATGAGTCCAGATGGGATTTGGGGGGTGGGGGGGGTTACTATTTGTTCCTCATCAAACGGCTACGCCTCTGCCTCCTGTGAGTGTAAATCTTCAGCCGAATGAACGGGTGTGAGCAGTTGTAGCAATATTACAGAATGTGGCAGCGCTGCTGTTCCTCACCTGTTGTATTCCTTCAGATCTACCACAGCACAGAGGCAGGTGCAGTTAACACAATGAGATTGATTTGAATTTGGGCGCAAAGCACTGCAATAACTTGCTAACATCAATCTATTAATGTTAAAATACTGTTTGAGATCAAATTCAGCTCCAGTCTTTCACTCCTGAGTAAAGTAGACTGGAGGCACTTCTATTTTGACTATGACAAATGTGTATATTTTTTTTGTCTTTCCATTGAACGTTTATCCAGTGCCAAGTGCAGTTAATGTTAACTGGATTTTGTGTTTAAATGTTTTTTCTTTGTCATTTTTGTTTTTATTTTCCTGTGTTGTTCATAGCATAACTGCCTAACGCTGATTTAAATAAAGAAAAGTGATTTATAAGGATGTCAGTGTGGCAAGTTCATTTTTTCACTCCATTAATGTTTGACTTGACATGCAATCTTAAAAATCCGGGATGTTTATCTCTGCAGTGTACAGATCTAGAGTTGACATCAGATGGACTGAGACATGAATGACAATAGAGGATGGATGTGTGAAGGTTATTGCGAATCATCTACCAAGGGAAGGATTCTGCTCTGAAACCCAGAAGGAGGAAGAGGAAATGGAACAGTGGCAGAGGACTGGCGCCACCAGAGGAAGAGGCTCTCTTTCCGTGCCTGAAATAAAGATCTCACCCAGACTCTTCCGGCCTTGTTCCATTTTAATCCCTCGACTCTTGCCACTTCCCTCTTAACCTTGAACTGTTACCTCTGAAGCGCAGTTTGAAGTTTCCTCTGCATCAGAGCATCAGTTGCCTGTCACCAGAGGGTGGGATGGAACTGGGACATTGTCACTTTAGAGCACTTGTGATGTTCTATTTCTTCCTCCACTGCATTTAGGAAGGGATTTCCTGCAAGATGTAGCAGGCAGTTGCAGAATTTACTGGTTATTCTGTAGAATGTTATATGCCATATACAAAAGTTTGGACACCTCCTTTTTTCTTTGATTTTTAACATTATACATTCATACTGTAGACATCCAAATTCGTAGGACAAGTGTGAAACTAGGTAGTAAATGGAAAAAGTTAATCATCCCAGAAAATGTTTCATATTTTAGAATGTCCAAAGTAACCACAGCTTTAGCTTTAATGACAGATTTACACATTCTCATCAGATTCCTGGGACAGTTTTCAAATCACAGATGTGTCTTGTCAAAGATTTCATTTGTACAATTTCTTGTCTTCATAATGTGCTTTAGACCATCTGTTGCCTTGGGCAGAAGAAGGTTCAGAGTCAATGGCCCAATTAGTGCTTCTACAACTATTGTACAAAACCATATTATGGCAAGAAACACCCAGTTAAGAGAAAAGACAATTCACCATTACTTTCAGAAATGAAGATCAGTCAATTCCAAAAATCAAAAACTTTGAATGTGTCCTCAAGTGTAGACACCAAAACCATCAACCACTATGAGAAAACCTGGCTCTTGTCAGGACTTTCAGGGCTATTTAGATTTTCTGCAGTCCAGGTACAGTAGCAGTTGATGGTTTTGGTGACTGTAGTTGAGGACGCATTCAAAGTTCTTGAGATTATTTTGGATTGCCTGACCTTGCAGTAATGATGACTGTCTATTGTCTTTACTTTAATGAGTGTTTCTTGCCATCTCGGGATAACTGTATACCAAGTCTGGAAAAGACTCAATATAAATGACACTGTTGTAAGGAATTATCTTATACTTCACAACTGCAGCTTAGTTTTGTAATGTCCTGTAAATCCAAAAGTTTGCAATATTGTCTGCTAAAACATCAATCTGCTGGGGTTTAATAGATGTTAGGTGGACAAGTGAGTATGTGCAGGAGTAGGCAAGTATGTGCATTTTTTGTGTGATCAACTTAAAACTAAAGAACAGTGGTTATGGTCATTGCAATTAACTATGTCATCTGTTGCACTGGTGTGACTTGTGTCTTTAACAGACTTATTAAAATAATTTTAATGTTGTGACTTTCTCTTCTTGCAGGAACAGTCCATTCTGGATTTGTTTTTTTGTCATTACTTTATTGATACAAGAAATAAAATCAATCTCTAGCTTAATGGTGTTTTTTTCACACTGATAATTTTTCCCGTTAAGGCTCTTTTACTGGATTGGCTCACAATAATTGTAGGTACATTTTCCAAAGACTTGTAGGATACACAAAGACAGTTAAACCAGCTAAACCATTTTCCACAGGGTGGGAGAAGACAGATGTTTAGCAGCCGCCTGAAATGGTTTATCTCATGAGCAGGGTATGAATCGAGGCTGCCCCAAACAAAGCGTACTTAAACAATTATCCTGCCCTGTGTAAGTCCTCCTCCTGCAACATCATCCCAGTATGGGTTTATCAGCAAATCCAGATCTGACAGAGAAACACACCAGGACGAAATGTTATTAAAACATCAATCGGAACAGATGTATGAAAAAAAGATTGTGAGGAAGAAAACATTAAAATCCTATCTATCTCTACCAGACCACAACAGTGGTGTAGGACAAGCCACACAGTTCTATAAACTACAAGGGGAAGTGAGTGCTGGTGCTCTGTGCGCCCAAAGAGGGGCCAGACTGACCCCATTACAAGAGCAGATATCTTAAATGTTTGCACATGTGGACTGTGATGCTGTTTCAAGCCATAGAGCTGCTTAGCAGGCCCCCAGAAGCCCTCAGGGACCTTTTTTCTTCCCTCTCTCCCCCTCGTGTGCTCCATCATTATCGCCCACATGCTTTTCCAGAGACATCCTGAGTGAAACAGCTCGACGTCCTCGATGACTATCACATGTTTCTGCAGAGGAGGGAAGCAGCAAAGGAAAAAAAAACTTGCAGAAATCCAAATTGGGAGAACAAGTTTGAAGTTTTACACTTTTTTCAAGTTTTTGTTTATTACTGTTTTACATTGTAAAACATGAAAGTTCAAAATATAATAGGAAACAGCACAGATGCAATGTGATGGATCATAAATGTCACAATAAAACTTTGCCAAATTAAAGAAAACTGTAGGTTGCACCAAAAATTTAGGTTTATAGTGCAGCCCTGATTCTAAACAAGTTCAGCCAGGTGGAAAAGTGCAAATTAAAAGCGAACGAGGTGCTATTAAAATGTACTTTTATCTTGTATTTCATCGTGAACATTGTGAACAACATATTTCATGTTGTGTCTAGATAACTTCTTTCATCTGCAAACATGCAGCTACTCCTCAGTTTTGGGTCTGCAGCAAAAAGTTCCAAAAAAAAAGATCAGCCTCGGTAATTTTAGGGGTAAGAGTGAGTTGAAAATCACACAAAAACAATGTGATTTTCAATAGCTGATGTGAAAAAGTGATATTACACAAGTCTAGGCACCAAAGGAGCATCCAAGAAGAGGCTTCCTTCTTCACTAAAACTATGGACTGAGGATTGCCAGTTTTTTGTTAATGCATTAGAAACTTATTTAAACATTTAAAAATGACACTTCAAATAATTGGAAGAGATTTAGATATTTCATACACTGTGCTGTGGATGCTGGAGTTCGACACAGATTTTCCCATTTTCAGTGATCCTGAGTCTCCATTCCTGTCAGTGGTACAGGAATGACAGGGTATTGTATTGAAGTGATTGAGAAATGAAGACAGTGTTCACATAAAGTTGTGCACTCTGAGCATTACGAGCTGTTATCCACCACACTGTGAAATGCCCAAATCCCTTCCATCTTTCTTTGGTGTAATTTTTCATGTATTTATGGAAATATAAGATCCGTGGCCCCTCTGCACCTCTTTTTGGGTGCTCATTTTGTGCCAAATCATGTTTAAAATCACATTCCACATCAGCTGTTTCAAGTAGTATTGCTTTTGGATATTTAACCAATTTTAGCCTGAAAATTGTCCTTGACTAATCTTTTTTAGAATGCATTACAGACCCAAAACTGGATGGTAGCATATTTTCAAATTAAAAGCTGATAAAATATGAAATATGTTGTGTTCATACTGCCCACAATGAAACAGGGGTAATTTCAATTTAAATAGAAATGTATTATTTTTAAATTTGCAGTTTGCCTTCTGGATGAAGCTTTTTATTTGCCACTGTAGATAATCTGAATCTCCCTTCAATTCGAGAGTAAAATTAAGCAGCAGACTCGTGGTTTCATTGTTTTCTCTCTTTTATTGGAGGCGGAAAGTAAGACACACATTTCACTTAGTTTTCTCACAGACCTGACCACCCTTCAGTATCTACAAAGTACTTTCTATTCCTTCTTGAAAGCAAGAGCTACATCCATCATACATGTTAGAAACAGTTATTAAAAAACAAAATAGAAATAAAAATGTACAACATACACTTGATATATATAATATAATTTTGCTCTTTTTTTACAGAGGTAAAAATACTAGGCGTAAAAAAATGGGCCTAATTCAATACAGGGAGTTTCTTTAATTTTTTTTGATTTAAATACACAAGATAACAAAGATGCGTTCAGGCACTTGTAAATGGCTCTGACTTGGGGACACGCACACAAAACACCAGGAGGATGGAGAAGGTGATTTAAAGCCAACACACGCACTTTCCAATCTGATTGGCCCCATCCGTGATACAGCACATCATTGAAAAGGATCTGATTATATTGGATAGGTGTTAGTATGTGATAGCATATTCACCTGATCCCAGTAGCTTTGGATAAAGGATCAGCAGAAGGGAAAGGGATGTGGTATAACCACACACACAAACACACACACACGCCAAGGACGTTCAAATGGGTGCACAAGGCAGGATGTATGAAACAGACACAGCTAGGGAAGGAAAAAGGACATCCTCAGGCATTCTATATTTCACCTACAGTAAGTGACATTTCCTTGGCACAACAATCCGAGATGGATGTTTGTCTCCAGAATTCTACCTGTTTTTTTGTGTGCATTCTTCTCCAATGGGACACTGCTGATGTCGGATTTTATTTTTAACCAGCGTGTTGTGTTCACGCTCACATCCCTGATGTCGCCCATCAACCAGACTTAGGCAAAGCAAAATAAACTCAAGCGCTTATCTGTTAGTGTTGTGCTTTCAATGCGAGGATGTGATTGGCTGGCTGCAGTGTCACTTGAACACAGATGTTATTTGTGACCCCAGTGTCTGTATTGGTTCATTTTACTACTCTTTTCTCTTCATGTTTAACATCAGCTGTTTTTGGTGTAGTTATGCAGAGAGAACAAAAAAAAAAAAAAAAAAAAAACAAAAAAAGATGAACAGAGTATGATAATTACATGTAACTGTGGTATGCAAAGTGACATGGAATCTTACTAGAAATGGATTTCATCATTCCATCACGTTGTAATTAATGCTAATTTAATGTTATGGCAAAGAAACAAAGTCGAGTGTTAATCCTACATGTATTGATTTTTTTAGTATACCTTAAAACGGCCAACTTTGATTACTAATCTTCAAAAATGCAACTTCCTCAAAAAAAAAAAAAAAAAAAAAAAGATGGCAAGAAGAATCAAAAAGGAGTGATTAATTTCTGCATTCTATCACCTCTGCCACCCAAAAACATGATAGAAAATCACGAGTGATAAGATTTTATACCTGAGATCTTCATAATACATATATTTTTACCACAGTTTCTGGGAAAATTGATGCTAAAAATAGGTGAGTTAATGTTAGGAGAATATTGGGAGGGACTTTTCTATGGACTATTTGATTGGTCAGCTCTACTCAAAGTTGGAACTCAAACAAGGGAACTGATTGTACATCGCAGGCAACTGGAGTCCTTATTTTACACACTAGATGAGAACATTTTCATTACAAAAATAGTTTACAACAGGTTTAGACCATGTGTAATGAGGCTGATTGCTTGGAGCCATAACTCTGCTCACTGTTCATTATACCGGACATCTTCAGAAGGAGTTAGGAATGAGCGTGAGCTTCTCATTTCCGCATTTTAAGGCATAACAGGCACCGATTTTAATGAGATCTGATTGTTTTTTTTTTGTCTCAAGCTCAGTCTGCAACGTGACAAGGACTACTGACTGAGGTTCTGCTAAGAATGAAGAAATCAGCCTTTTAATCTCACACTGATTCACGAAGTGTAGACAAGTAAAGAATGCCAAAATATTGAATTCTAAGACTGGATTGGTTCCTGGTGTAGCTAATAGTTTAGGCACTGTTTAAAACCATGACAGGAGCAGGGAGACGATGCTAGAGAATCATAGCATGAGGCACCGTCTCATTCAGTGATTGATCATTACTGGTATCCAGCACCTCTTTGCTGGTAGATTAATTCAGAGAGAAAATAAATAGGATAAAAAACATTAATCTTTGGGATATTAGATGGTTAAGATGAGTACCACAATTCTTTCAGTGAACAAAGTAGATATTGTTGGTGGAGAGCTATGCAGACTATATACATGAGCTTTACCATAAAATGCAGAACAGCCAACAAAGGCCTTAGTGCACATTGTAGGCATGCACATATACCATCCACACACACGCATTAACACGCCAACACACATTCGCACACACACATGAAGAGGTGTAGTGTCTGACTTTTCTTCTAGCTGGAGTTGAGCTGAGCAGGCCATAATATTGGAATAGAATATAAACAAAATGGCCACACATACATAAAAGAAAGAACAAAAAAGAACAAAGAGAAACAATTCAAGTTCTTTGACGCGGAGTCAGTGTACAAAGTATAAAGTACCTGCATATGTTATACATGACATATAGGTCAGCTATAAAAAAGGCCCCCTGAAAAAGAGCTCTCTCATTAGAAACAGAGAATGAAATGGCCACATGGAGAGCTGAGAGAACTGTCTGCCATAAGGGGGAGCTTATCTTCCCAGGCTGTTCAGAAAATGCACCAACTGTTTTTTTTTTTTTTTGGCTTATTTCAGTGTCTGGAATTTGTAGAGAAACTCAAAGAAACCAAGGCAGGAGTGAGCAGCCATTACCACTCGTCCTCACCATGTTTCCCCTGTCCTTCCATTTCCCTGTGCTCGAGTTGGGTTAAAGGTTCCCTCCAAGAGGTTTCCAAGTGCGGCAGCTCAACTCATAGCCTTGTGCCGGCCTCCGCAGCAGCCACACGCAAGCCCTGCCCTGTGGCAAGCATGAAGAGGGGGGTACAGGCAGAGGCAGGGTGCCACCAATGACAACCCGACCAGAGCTAACCAGCGTGTGCCAAGTCGGCCTCCGCCGCTGCCCTCGCCCCCATCACAGGAGCAGGGGTCTGAGAAGTCCCCCTCCGGGTCAGACATGCAGTGGTACAGCATTGTATCTGCAAGCCACATGCAGCTGACCCGCCTGATGCAGACCCGTACAGGGTCCGGTGCATCCTGACACCGACCTCTCCTGTTGTCAGAGAGGTAAAAGGCCTCACCGCAGTGTTCACACTGAACACGATCCATGCTGTCTGACTTCCGCCCCTTCCCACCATTGGTAGAAGGGGAACCTGGTAGGTAGGGGCGTGGCTGTGTGGAGACCACAGTGGGGAAGCCGTGGCGGTAAGAGCCACTGTGGCCCTTATTTGACAAGGGTCCAAGGGCAGGGTCAGAGTCTGAGGGTGACAGGGCTGGAGCCAGAGGGTAGGTGTAGTCGTGTTTCTGTGAATCCGTCTTGGCAAAGTCGACATACGACTCTGAGTCGTCCATTTGGATGAACTTGTCACGCACAGTGGCGTGGCGGTAGTCCTCATAGCCCGTTAGCCAGGGACGTTGTCCATGGAAGCGTTCAGTGGCTCTCTCCCAGCTGCGCTCTCGAGGGTTGATGCGGACAATTTCCTCATCCTCTTGGAAGGTGACGTGACGGGGGAGTCGAGACAGAGGCTGGAAACAGAGTGAAACCAGGATGAGTCATTTCAAAAACTGCACCTGCTACAATTTCAGTCTGCTTTGTAATATAACCATAGGTGATCCATCTCACCTGGTCCAGGAAATAGTGGTCTGAGAGGCGGTAGGGGTCATGGAGGTCATGACGATGTCCCAGCATACACCTATGTCTCTGAGGAAGTGGTGAGGACTCAAGCGGCTGCAGGGAACTCTCCAGCTTCTGGGAGGAGTTGGATGAGCTGTCTGTGTTGTTCTGGATGGACAAACAAACACAGGATGCAAGTTGAAAGCTGTGCTCTGATTGGATACGCCAAACAAATAGCTGATGTGAGAGGATGCTGTGATTGGACAAACAAAAACAGGAAGCATCGACATAGCTCTGATTGGAAAAACAGGAAAGGTGAGCTGTATTTTTCAAACCAAGTTGCTGATTCCATGTCAACAGTGAGGTGGATGTCACACACAGTTTTCTTTCATAAAGGTGAAATTTAAAAAAAACAAAACAAAAAAAAAAACAGTAGTTAATAAAGAGAGACAACTGTTTAAACTAGTACACAAATTAGAGACAATCAATCATGTTATTTGATAAATTCATTCATTCAATTTTCTGAGATAATTTCTAGCTGTGGGTAAACTCCAAGGCGTGTGGTTTTCCTTCTATCTACTGGACTGGAAATTTGGTTTGAAGACGTTTCGCTACCTATCCAGGAAGCTTCTCCAGTTCTAAATAAACTCATGCAGGCAACCAGAATTTATACTCTGACACAGGACTGTTTGTCCCTGAACAAAGCAGGGGTGTG
>JAQQAE010004154.1:0-19161 GCA_029823295.1 Pseudamia nigra | reverse complement strand
AATTGAAGAACAAAAAAAGAAAGAAGGAACTGGCTGAAATAATGAACACCATGAACTAATATAAGAAATCATGCTAACTGACCAAGTAGCTACATTTTTACTGTAAAATAAATCAATTCTCATATAACATTTTAATGCATTCTCCACTTAAATGTAAGACAATCTATATAGGAATGAAGATTTACCTTACTTTAACTTACTTTTTTTGTTTTGATGTATGCTGTCATCCATAAATGCACATCAACATAAACACAATAAATAAAAATGAACAAAAACATAACATAAATGAACACAATACTCAAGAAAATTAACCCAACAATGAACAAATCTGCCATTACTGATGCAAAGCAGGAAACAAAAAAGCAGCATATCATCTAAAGTGAAGTTTTATTCGGGGGATAAATACACATTTTATTATTTGTGATTTAGACATCAACGGAATTAACTGTTTAAAACAAAAGCCGGAAAACAGAAAATTAAGAGATAAAATGTTACCTAAAAATGTGTAGCCAGTGTTGTTTAAACAGACTATAAATATTACAGGTTACAGTGGTAGTAGTTAATATTGAAGATTGCTCAGTGGTACTGTAAGGATCATTGTGCACCTTTTTTCTTTTGCTCCTCTACAGCAGTCACATCTTACAAGTTACATTAGCTGCTTGTTTCTATAAAACGGCAACTGCATTTGAAGAAAAATTTTGAAAACTCACAATGTGACTTAAAAAAATGTGACTAACATGCATTTCATCTGGTTTGACGTGAATAAACTAAGCTGTGTAAAGTGGTCAGAAGGTGGCGCTGCAGGCTATGTTCTCATGTCTTCTAATAAATGTAGTAGAAAAAGCAAACCATTCTTTTGCTAAAGTGTCTAAAATAACAAAATGAATAATGCCATCCTCCTAATGAGTCCACACTATCTGTTATTACTAGCACGCGTGTGTTTTAGTGCTTTATCGGAATGTATTAAGCATTTAAGTGCAACTCTTTTTTGGGAGTTGCACTTAAATACAACATGGCATGTCATACAGTATCATCCAATGCTGCAAGACTGTCAGTCTAAAATTCGCAAAAGAAGCAATTGGCTGAAGGGAGTGTCAAATGAATATCTGATATCATTGGTTGAAAATGTAAACAAGCTGTCATGTGCTAGCTATGTCAAACATCATGTTAACAGAACGTTAACATGGAATTGACTAATGACCAGCTCCCAGCACAAGACAGACTCCAAGCATGCATGGATCTTGCATATTGAGCCTTGAAGTAGACAAACTGATTGGAAGTTTGGAAGCTGTAAATAGATCATGTGCATATGGGTTAATTTGCTACTGCAACTACACAACAATATGGACTATTTCAGGTCAGTGATAGGAATGTTTGCTGGGTCAGTGGGGTTAGATGTGGCCCCATAAATAGCCTGTGAGACAAAAGCCCAGGTTTAAAAACATAATGGAGGCCCTTTTGGCGCATGGGTCCGAAGTGGGAGCAGGCTGCGGAGAGCTTCATAGCCATAATGTGACAGGGAGAAGAGTCAGGCAGATATACGCAGCCTCTGGTGGTGGAGTGGCCTGTGGCGGACACAATGCAAACACCATGCACACATTCCTCTGCAAGCCACACGCTCTGCCTCTCCTCCTCAAAAATGTAATTAAAGATCGCTGACACTACACTACTCCTCATTTCTAGCCATTCTTTTGCTGCATGAGTATGAATGTTTGATTTTTTTTCGTTGTTTCCTGACCATGTTTTCTGTACTGTCAGTGAGCAGAAAAAAAGCCAGTCCCTCCCTTGAGAATCGGCATGTGTGCATGTGTTTGCAGTAAATACACGGCTGACAGAAGAGCTACTCATTTCCAATTGCAGGCTGGGAGACAGAGGTTGGCTCAGCGGGGTGTCTTAATGACAGCGTGTTGCAGCTCGACGTCTCTCAGCCGGGCCACACACTCACCATTTATATACACCCAGAACATGGCTCTGCATAGCATCAGGACACTTTAGGATATGCAGACAGAGATGGAGTAGCCTTTGGCCTCATTTCACGTCATATCACCAGATCAGAGTTTCAGGGGTGCGAGAAGTATGATGTAAGTCAAAATTACCACTCTGTCACGCTGTAGAAAGAGCACCAAGTTCACATCTGAATTTCTGACCCGAAGCCGAGGCATTGTGATGTGCATCTTTGATGTGATCATCCATCAGACTGATGGATGGAGCTGTGCCGCAAATGGAAACATTTTCCACCATGCTTTAATATTAATGATTGATGCTTTACTCTAGACCTGTGTTAAAGACTGCCAGTCATATTATTTTTACACACTGACACCTAGGTAGATTAATGAAAAAACCCTGTCACTCTTGCTTTTATCAAGAGCAAAATTCAACGGAGCAGGACTGCAGAATATCACAGTTTAAATGTCAAATAAAGTGGAATCAGACGTAACTAAGAAATAATGAGTCACAGACCACAAAAACACTAAAATGAGAGAAGTGTGACACCAGTTATCAGAGTAGAGACTAGAAGTGAATCAAACTACGCAGGATGGAGTTTTAAGGCCCTGTTCATTCAGAAGGCACCAACAAAGCAACACTATTTGTCAAGGGATGTAGCAGTACAGAGGATATAAGTGGGGATATCATAGCATCTCTTAAAACAGTTGCTTTTCAGTCTCTAAATGTATAGAAATACATGTGCCCCTGTTAACAACTTATCTAATCCTCACTGATTAAAATTTCACATCAGTTCAACTGATTGTGGGATTTGCTATCAGTTAAATCAGAAAAGTAAATGAGATCTCATGGGTTCAGTGGTTAAATAAGGGCTAAAATAAAAGTAGGTAGTAGCACTCCTAAAGTTGCAATGTGAAACCAAGTCTAACCAATCAAATGTAAACAGTTTCACAGAGACATTTGGACCCTGGTTTGGAATTTCAGGTGCAAATAGGCCCTGAGGTGCTGTCAGGCCATACCTTCTGAGCAGCTGTCATCGCTGCTAACGCTCAGCCTTTCGGCGTTGCCCTGAACATATTTGTTGTAGAGTTTGATCCTCAGCGCCCAGCTCAGGTCTGGCTGCCTTACTGTGTTTTTCAGTCGCCTCCTGGCATTGGCAAACCAGTTGGAGACCTAAGAGAAAGGATGGGAGAGAAAAAAAGAAGTGGAGAGAGAGGGAAAAGAAGGAAGGGGGAATACGAGCAGCAAATAGAAACATATGTTATTGTTTTGATTCCAAACACCTCCACATCCATAGCAAAGCAAAGACTATCCCTTATGAAAACGTCTGCTCTGTGCCTGCCATCAGTCTCATTCAGAAAAAGCAGGAGAGACTGAGGCAAAGACAGAAACGGAGTCAAGTTGCAGTGTAGTTCTCTGAAACGGAGCTTTAAGAAACATCCCAGACGCTCCAGAGAGACACCCCAGCATGCATCTTTTCTGTATCAACGCCATGTAGAAACATTTAACATCATCTGAACTCCGGACGGCCAGCGAATGCAACGTTTCATTAACCAACGTTCCGACCGAGATCTACGTCCCCCGTGCTTATTCTGGACTCGCACAGGCTCCCTTCAATAAGACATTTTTTCCAAACACTGTCTTCAAGATGCAATAAAAAAGACACTTGAGCCAGCGCTCTTCCTTTCACTGGGAGGGGAGACCATTAGATGTTATACTAGAATAACTTTTCATGCTCAATAGACTTCAAGCGGCTTATGCAGGGGCTGGGACAGGGGCCTTATGCTAGAGTACTTATTTTTCTGATCCCGTGCTCTCTTTCAGTATCATGTTTCTCGTTAAGTAAGACCATCCCACATCCTTTTGTCCCAGGCCCAGCGCTGTGGCACACCAGGAGATGGCCACATCTAGTACATGTGGCTTGGACGGATGAACGGGGTGGGGGCGAAGCATATGGCGGTGGAGAAAAAAACAGCCGTCAATGGGGTGCAAGAAACAGAAAGAGGCGGAGGGAGACAGATGATCAGATGACATTCAAAGATTAAAAACAAAGGTGGAGGAATGGGAGGAGTACAGCAGCAGCCAAACCATCTCTTTGACCCATGAGCCTGTCTGCACTGCACGTACCGTAGAGGAGACGGCGTGCAGGCACAGCAATTAGCATGACCAGAGGGTGGATTTCAGCAATGGTGTAGAGATGGCACTGGCTTATTAACATAAACTATGAAGAAATAATTCACAAAATTACATGGAAAATAGACGCTGTTGTGAAGAAACATGACAGATTTGATTACTTTAAGCACCTGATGCCAGGTGGAAAAAGCCAAGGGATGCGTTACTGGTGTGTCTGGAAGAAAGAGTGGAAGAACTGAGAGTCTACACACACTGACCGTATGAACGAAAGAATATAAACCAAAAATGTGGATATGTATTGAACAAGAATCCATATGCAAATGTAATATATGTGCATGTATGTATTCAATTTTATTTATAGCATATGTTATGTTTGTCTCAGAGGTTAATATTAGGTCAAATCTGACCAATCTGCACTGGTCAAAAACCCTGCTTTACTAGTTTTAATTGATAGTAACATTAATAAAGGAATTGTTTAAAGTTTACTATCATTTTTCCTGCTTTTTGAAAGAAGTCGCTCATTAATTCGAAGCTAAAGCATTAAGTAGGAGGATAAGATTAAAATTAAAAAAAGCAATTTAATTACCAATGTATAATATTAACAGCATAGATGGTGAAAAGTACAGCACGTGATCTTACCAAATAGTGAAGACAAACTGATCTTTAGAATTACTTATTACTGACTCAAGTAAAGTATGAGGCTAATGACAAACCATTAATAACTCCTAAATTATAGTGGTCTTACTGTAGACGTTGCTGATGTATATATGGTTACTTCATATGTGTTATTAACTTATGTTTTCACATATCCAGAGCGTTGAAATGATATCATATGTCATATTTCCATCAAACATAACATGACAGAGTGACCTTGGCTGTCATTCTGAACACCGACCTCTGATCCTGCTGCCAGTATTTAGTACCATCTTAAATGTATGCGTGTGAGCAGTGGTGAGCATGTGTGCGTTATGTATGTGTGCGTGTTTTCAAAGCACAGCATCCCGGTGTCCAAAACAAAGCATTCCTGTGTGCTCGGCTCGGCTCGCACCAAAACAAACAGCTCCACCGAGACCCCGAAATGAGAACCAGATTAAGCATCGTGGGCCGGCGGCCTGAAAAAAAGCCTCGGCAGACTTGCTGAGGCCGTATCAGTGACCTTGTCAGCCAGATGATACTGTACATACACAGCTGCACGCGCCAGACACAAACACACTCACAGTCCAGACTCAGATTCAAAACTGGGTTTCCGACTCTGAGTCGGTTCTACACTGTTCTTGGGTGAATCAGTAGAGGGTGCAAGAGGAGGCAAACTGGAGACCTGCATTTATGGGTCTTAAGATAAATAAAATGACATGTGCAGCACTCATTGTAATGACGCATAGAAATACTGTGTACAGAAGACCAAACTCATTTATGAAACAAAATGTTAAATGTACAGACATATATACATACATATGTGAGCATCACAATATGTTTTTGTGATACTATGCCAATTCTCAAAAACGCCGTTGACATTTTCACGTATAGTTTAAATGCAAAGATTTGTGACAGGTCCATAGTGTTGTATTTAGAGGTTCAGTGTGTACGATTTACACAGAATTAAGAGGCTTTCGTTGCAGAAATGCTGTATACTATTGTGTTTCAATCAGTGTCTAATTGCCTAAAAATATGAATAGTTGAGCAGGACATCGTTCATGAAAATTGCCATGTTTCTACAGCAGCTTAGAAAGGACTTCCACTTAGAGCATAACTGTCAACTAGTATGTTTAAGTGCTGAGGGGAGAATTAACATCCCCTTAGCTTAAATGCCTAGAATGGATAAGAGAAGCAGTGGCTCTAAAAAGGGTGTTTGAGTTTTATACATCCACTAGATGGGAGGGTGAAGGGGATACTGCAATCTGCAACCTCACCACTAGATGTCACTGAATATCACACACTGAACCTTTAATCAAGAAAGTGCACAAAGAAGGTATGTAATTTGCTGAATGCATCCATCACGTCCAGTAGATACAGAAGTGGCATTTCTACGTTTATCGAGTTTGTTTCGTTTTTTTATTTTTTTTTATTTTGATACATCCAGCACTGGCCATAGTTTCCATCTAATATGTTTGACTGTGACTGAGATTTACAATATTTCCCCTTCTCCAAAAGCCAAAAATGAGCCAGAATGAAAAAATGGCTCTAACAAAGTATGCATTTGTAGCAGCATAAGTCACAGTGAGGTGACAGCGGAGTGGTGCAATCTTAACTTCACCACTAGATGTCACTAAATCTTACACACTGAACCTTTTAACTTGAGGCTAGAGTTGAAATCGGTCTCTTTTACACTGACAAAAATGGGGAAAAAGAACGTGTGTTACATATACTGCATAACAAATATTTTTGATCCCATCTTCTACCTGGATCTTTAGGGGTTAACTTGTGGAACTGTCTTTAACTGACAAACATTATATGCATAAGAGGTAGTATAACTCACTCCTGTAACAAAGAAAAGAGAGGGTGGCACACAGGCATAGTATTTGAGTTTTAAAAATTAATCATATTGGCCTGCGTATAGTCCCAAAGCTGCAGTGAACAAAATAGAAATCACTGTATCATGATGTGTATCCATATTCTAGTCCATACACTGCCCCAGTCATAAGTCCAAATGTTTGACAACTGCTGACCAAAAATTTGACTAGATCACAATATGTTTTTTTCCACATTTGTGGAAAATAAAAGCAACAAGTGCCAACTGTAGCCTTTGGAAGGAAGCAGGAATAACACTCTTCACCACTGCATGAGTGTTGTAAAATAAACAGCTCAAGATGTGAAAACACTGCCTCCTAATTGCAAATGCAGGTTAAAATCCAGCTTTTCAGAACTGATTAAATAGACACTTGACCGCAGAAATGAAATCTCACTTTTTCTCTTGCAGATCATGAATATACAACAACTTCTTTTCTCACTTATCATCAGATGTATTTTTTGTATGTTTTCCCTCACCTGCACAAGGGTCATCTGCGAGCCGAGGGCCAGCAGGATTTTCTCGGTCTTGGTCGGGTAAGGGTTGTCTCGGTGTTTGTAGAGCCACTGTTTGAGCGGCCGCGCCATGTCCTGCAGGGCCTGGCGCTTGTGTCGCACCTTTCCGCCACTGGGACGACCCCTGTGGATGTGTTGGGAATGGAAAGTTAGTGCCAAAAACATCACAAGCATATATATCTTGGGTCTTGGGCCAAAACAGTACGAGAAACACAGTTCTAGTCTAATCTTTTCTTACATTTCCTTTCACAATTTATCATCCAAAAATTGCAAATCATGGTTTCCGATCTCTTGTCCACGTCTGCACCTGGAAACCTCATGTGTCACTGTCAAAGGTTGAAAATGGTTACACTAACTTACTTAAAACTTGGCACAGTTTGCTGATTGATGACTTAAAGATCTACATCCCATCATCTCTTAGTTTAGGTGTCTCTGATGCTTCTGGGATGCAATAGCTTAAAATAGGCTGAACCAATTTTCTTGAAAATTTCCACGTGATTAAAAATATCTGATTCACTACGTGAAATTTGGCTTAAAAGGTAGTCATCCTGTCAACTTTTGGGTTAGATGGCTATTTGGGGTAGGTGGTTCTATTGATTTTGGGCCAGAAGGCCCGTTTTTCCTGTTGTGGTGTAGATTCCTCAGGACTGACAAGAATTCCGAAGCATTTATTTTACATCACAGAATTTATATACAGTACGTAAACCTCAAAAGCCAATCAAAACCCCTTTCTGCAGAATGTGGCCTTTAATCAAAATAAATCAAATGAACAGTTTTAAAATCATGACTCTTATGTTTTGGTCTTTTTGCATCTTTCTTTGATAATCTTTGTCTTTTTTTCATTCACATCATTTTCTTGTTTTTTTTGTATTGTTAAGCCTTGATAGTACGTCATCCTCTGGCATTGTTGTGTCCTGTTGCATCATTATATTCTTTTGTTGTCATCTTCTTGCAACTTTTATAACTAAAACTGCAGGTAACTGGTTGCACATTTCTCTCTGGAACAAAAATCATCCACTAAACTTCAGTAAACTCATGATTTTGCATTAACATGATAATTATTCACCCTGACTTTACTGAGTGATATTATCTTGTTGTACATGTATGTATTTCTCAGGACAGACAGCACTAACAGCTTTAGAGACTTTATTTGACACCGTAGAGTTTATATAAACCTCAAACCCAATAAAGGTGGATTTTCACAGTATGGGACCATTAAAGGAGAAAAGCTAGTTGTTTGTTTGACTGAAATGGACATTTTTGTGCAGCCACAAAAGCATCTCGCCGCGTTATCCTGCCTCTGAGTTTGTTAGTTATGGTACAGAAAGACAGTGTGCAGTGTCAACCGAAGCTCTACAATTAAGACAGGAGCGGCTGATTTACAGGACACCGAGACATAGAAACACAGCAGCAAGGAAGCAAGAAACAAACACTCAGACCAGAGATTGACGAGGGCGACCGCCGGCCCTCTGAGCCAACGTAGAAACAAACAAAAACATCATGCTTGGGGCCTCTGCATTTGGCCAGATTAACATTTCACACCCATAGAAGTAGATCAAAAACAATGTAGCTGGGTCATAGATGCAGCCAAGCCATCACGCAGGGGACTGACATAAAACTCAAATTATACTTCTGGGTTTTCCCGAACAGAAAAGGAGTATGATACATGCCCAGGGGATGCTATAAAAACATGTCTGAAAGGCTGAAATAGAGCAGGGGTGCTCAACTGGTGGGTTGGGACCTCAAAGTGGGTCAGAGGGGTCCACAGCCAAATATGGTTCTTTAGCTTCCCAGTGGCTTTGTCCATACTGTACTGTATATTACCATAAATCAAAACAATCAACAAACTAAGTATTACGTATATTGTCAACAAGATGAAACAATTAACAGTATATTCAAATAAATGACCAAAACCAATAAAATAAAGAAAATTTAGCTAAATTTGACAAATTCGGACAAATTTGAATAAAATAATCCACAGCGTAAGCGAAATAACAGAGAATGTGAGCAAAAATGCATATAAATGGCTAAGATAACAAATCAACTTGATGAATATTAATATGAAATGAGCAGAACAGATTGGTAAATGAACGAAAAACTAAAATTTAACAAAAATCAGCCAAAAAATGAACAAAATATCCCACAAAATGAATGATAATTAACTACAAGTATCACAAAAATCAAAATTTTCACAAAACAAACAAAAATTGTAATAAATATTCAGCAAAATGACCAAAAAAATTAAAACTGAAAATAACATATAAAGTAATCAAATATATGAAGAAAAAGTTTAAATAATCAACAAAATGAATAAAAAATTAAAAAGTTAATAAACAAAATCAATACAAATGTCTAATAAAGTCAAAAAAGAAATGAATAAACTGATAATATATTTTATTTTTTGTGGATCTTGGCACATATGTATATTTAGTTTGTCTGAAATTGGCTCTTTGGATTGTAAAGGCTGCCAGCCACTGTTTTGAGATAATCACAAATAATTTCTATATGTTTTATTGTTTTTTTGTTGATATTAGACACGTATTGAGATGTATTATCTGTTGCCACGGTAACGGTCATATTGAAGTCATATACTATTTCAATTTATTTCACTTAGTTTATTGTTTTATTCAGTTTTGTACATTTGTCTTGAATATTTTGTATAGTTTCTGGATCAATTGTTCATTTTTAATTATTTCCTTCATTTTTTATTATTTTCTTCATTTTTGTTCATGTTCTTGATTATTTTGTTCATTTTATATAGTTTGTTAATTATTTTTGTTAATGTTCTTGATTATATTGGTCATTTTTGTTCATGATGGTTTTTTGTGGTTTCTGTGTTATTTATACTGTATATGATTATTACCATACCATTACCATATTATCATTTTTATTACTTTCTCATATTTGTACATTTTTTGATTACTACGTGATCTGACTTTGAACGCAGTGCAAAGATATGTGTATATTTTGTGATGTAATAGGCACAAAAGGACACAAATGATGGTAAAAGCCAGAAATGACATGAAAGATGCCAAAAAGACAAAGATTTTGATTTTTTAAAATGACACAGCCAAAACAAATATAATGAACAAAATCTGTGGTCTTGTCATTATTCTGCCCTACAATGCAAGGTGCGGTAATTTCACATTGGATCAAAACTAGTTAAGACGAGAGCAGGACTGTGTTACATTACGTTTAATTTATTGTGTGATGAAATGTCTTGTGTTGCTCATGTTTCCGTACAGAGAATATAACGTGCCAAATCTGCAACTCTAAAATCCAGGCAAAAACAACAACAACAAAAGCAGCAGCAGAAAGTGGAGAAAATACAAAAAAATGGACAAAACAATAAAGGAAATATTAAAAATTGATCTAAATAGGATAACACAATGCATAGGCGTCGACAAATTAAGAAGCAGCTTGAAGAAAAATGAACCAAATCATCAGGAAAGTGAACAAAATGTAAAAAAAACAAAAAAAAGCCAAATGAATAACAATGAAAAAAATAATTAAGAAAATGAAACAAATTAGCAAGAAATGAATCAAGACAATGAATAAACCTTGTAGGAAACACAAAACGTTTATCTAGATAAATAAGTACCACAATAAATGCAGTATTTATTGTTCAGCTGTGATATAAACTGATTAAATCCTTAGAGAAGTGTAAGTGCTGCACTTCAGTTTCACCTGAGGTTCAGGTTTAGTGAACCTGTAGATGTCACTATGGTGCTGCATGTGCTCTGCTCTGCCTCTGCCTGTGTCGACTACAACAGGCTCCAGTGCACATGGAACACATTTCAGCCTGACCAAGGGTGGAGGACTGGGTTGAACAAAAGATTCAGGGGTAGGGGGACATTTTTCGTTGGGCATCCCTGGACCCCCGTGGAAATTTCCAGCATCAAACATCAAGCTTCATTTTCTGCCTCGGATGGATTGGTAATGCATTAATGTGTGACTATTCTGCGCAAGTCCATGAAGGGAATGAAAATCTTAACGAAATAATCAAAAAAATTTAATATATTCACAGGAAAGGTGACTAAATAAGCAACAAAATGACCTAGAAGGAGCCAAAGTAGCAATAAATGAGTCCAAATATAAATAATAAACTGACCTAATACCTAGAATTTTTATTACTGTACGTATGCTAAAATAATCCACATGTCATGACATTTTTGTGTATTTTACACTTTAAAAGTGAGCTAATATTATGTTTGGGAATAATTTCACTTATATTAAGTTGATGTGTTGTCGTGTAAGATAATGACATGTATAAGAATGGAAATTAACTTATTTTAATTCAGTGTATTGTTGTGAAAGCCAGCATACAATTAACAAAAATGAACACAATAATTGACAAAATGAACAATATAGTTTAAAAAAAAATGCAAGATCAACAATAATGAACAATAAGGAACCCATGATGAACACTAATGAACCATGAACAAACCTGACATTATGTATATTGCAGGGGTATTGAAGAGACAAATAAGCTATACATGATTGAACTGTTATTGTGGCAAAAGCACATTTTACTAATACTGCGGGAGATAAATCCCCCATCCCCTCCTGAAATCTACACCTATGAGCCTGACCTCAGCTCTGGCAGGGGTTCATGTTCTGCTAATATTTTCCTTGTAATCCGCATCGGTCTTAACATCCTAAAGGACGTTTTACTCTGTTCTGAACTTTTGTTAAAACACTCGTGCACACGCACCGACAGTTTAATCATTTAATGTCCTTTATTAGGACCGGACTAAAACACCTGCAAGTCACACAAGTTCACATCAGGGGAGGAGGTTTGGAAATTTTCAGCATTGAACAGCGAGCGTCAGTGGTGTTTCTGGAAAACCGTAGATGCATCAGTTGGTGCTTTTTCAGCATAAGGAACAAAAACTGACAAAAAATAATCAAGAAATGAGCAAAAATGAGCAAAATTATCAAGAAAATGGGCAAAATAAGCAACAAATTGAGGAAAAATTGGCAAAATAGCCGACAAAATGGAATCTAAAATTGATAGCAATAAACTGACATAATGTTACATTTCAGCTTTAAATGGAAGATAATAACATGAAAGGTTGACTTATTTTTCTCCCTTTGATTCACTATTGTTAATGACAGCATAGCACTAAATTGACAAAAACAACCAAAAAAAGGACAAAATGACAAAAATAATCCACAAAAGAAACCAAAATAATGGAATTAAAGAATGCACCACATGAGCAAAGTAGGATCAAAGTAACAAAGACAATGAACAAAAATTAAGACATTACTAAGTAAAGCCAACAAAAATGAATATGATATTCAATACAACGAACATAAATATACAAAATAATCAAGAAAATCAACAAACGTGATCAAAGCAATTCATAAAAAATGAGCCAAATAATGAACAAACCCGACACTATTTATGTAAAGTGGGTATTTACACACAAAAAAGTTACACATCATCTAAATTTGACAACAAAATGAAACTTTTCAAAGCACTTGTGTGATCGACGAGACCACACAGAAAGCTGGAGGACAAATGGATCTATTGGAAACAGATGGAGACACGCTACTGAATGTGTCTGACCCACTTATTCAAAGAGGACATTAAATAATGAATAATATCACTGTGGTTTATTTTATACGTATCTTAGCTAAGATAGAACACTGCAATAAACTTTCCTAACCACTCCAAATCCATTCAACTTCACTTCGTCAGTAGCAGGGGGCACAGTTTCGGCCAAATACTAAATAGTTATTAATAAATATTCACATACTGTATGCTAATTAGCCGCGAGGAGCTAAGCTAGCTACTTGATTTCACAGAAACACCGTTTGTCCTAAGCAAGTGTCAGAATACTAATTTATGTCCGTTTCTGAAATTAAAAGTGCTTCCTTGGTTTTAATAGCTAGAAAACATACACTTTACTTTTTAATCAAAACACATTTTCACATTTTTCCAATGGTATTAGCTAACGAGCGAGGTGTAGCTAAGCTAACATTAGCTTTGTGCTAACAGAAGTTTGACAGGCAAAGTGACAGCATTAGATGCATGTTATTTTAAGACCTCACGGATTTGGAGCTTTTTTTGAAAACATTTTAGCTACAGCCCAAGTTTATCAAATGATTTAATCACTACTTGTATATATAAATTCTATACAGGCACCTTATCTGGGTTATTATACTGTAGTAAATCCATGGCTGTGGTTGTTTTTTTCTGCACTAGTTCAAGGAGCTACAGAACTGTTCGTTACCTGCTCTGTGCACTGACAATATGGTTGAATTAAACTAATAAAGGAGAGCATAAATTTTTATTTTTCTAATTCTGAGTGAGCTATGCCACCGTTTACACATGCAATGTTCACCAATATAACAGATAGTTTTACAAGTTAGTAAAACAGCAGTTTGTTATAAAACTAATGCGATATAAGACGTTATTATAAAGACTACAAACAGGAAGTCACGGACCTCAACTCTCCACAATCTGCTGACCTGGAATGATTTCCACCTCTGTCAATGCTTTACTCAAAAGACAAGGTCACATTTGCTAGTGGTCATTTGGAGTGGAGTGTGACAAACTTCATATATGATGGTGTATCAAATGAGATAAAAATGGTAAGTCTTGTGTCAATCACCGTGATGAATTGTTTTCCCCGGGAATGAAGTGGGTGCAACATAGGCTTAACAATGTGGAGATTTATTGATACAGAGCAAATACAGGAATTTGGTCGTTATCTGTTCGTTGGAGTTTTCATTATCATGCCTTCATTGTAGAGCAACAGTATCCAATCTAAGTCAGAGCTCCAATGTCAAAACTAGTTAACTAGTTCATTTTTGTTAATTTCTTTGATTAATCTCTACATTCTTGTTGATTTTCTTGCCTATTTTGCTGGTGTTTAGTTAATATCCCACATGTCTTACTTGGAAAAAGACCTAGTTTGGAATCTACTGTGTACATGACACCTGTCAAATCTAAATACTGTATTGCCATATTGGGAATAATGGGGAAAACTACTGTCCATATAAACACTGTTGTTCATTGTGGAGCTGGTGCAGTGAATTAACCCTGTAATCGATCTAGACTCCTCATCCGTTAAATAAAACTTCCTCATAATTGAGCCACATACGTGTAGACTCCTGAGAGGGGGGGACTCAGAAATGCCGGACTAAAAATGCTTCCCCAGTGTTCAAATGAAATGTCCGCCCCTGCTCACGCACACTCGCACACCCACACTGATGCAGTCAAAGCAGAGGAGGGCCATCCACATACCCGCTGCGTCTATGTCTGATGGCCTGGCTGTCTCTGATGCTCTGGTTGTTGGAGAGGAGGTCTGGATGTTGCCCGTCAATGACTTCTAAATAATTTCTGCTGCTCATTTCCACCTCCTTCGCCTTCTCCTCAAATAGGACCTGGCTGCTCAGCTTGTTAAATACGATGGTGTTCATCTTTGGATGATGAATATTCCTCTGGTGCGCAGAAATAAAACAAGAAGAAAAAAGAAACTCCTGTGATGTGTCACAGTGTCCCCGTGTCACTCCTGTGGGAAGAGCAGGAAGAATGGAAGCAAATCAGAATCGACATGTGCTTTTTACTGTAATGGAGTGTCTTTAACACTTCATTTTCCGTATTCTGTTGTGTATCAATCCATGCTGTTTCTGTGGTTGTTTGTGAAGAGAACAGTGAAGAAAACATTAAAGAAATGACAAAAAATAAACTAACTTTACAATAAAATGAATATAAAGCCATCTTAGCAGCAAAAGCAAGTAAAAAGAACAAATCCTTAAAGGCAATGAGCAAAATAGGTGAAATATGCAATGAAATGAACAAAAATAATAAAGAAAATGAGCAGAACTGAACAAAATAGTCATCAAAATCAACAAAAATGAAGAAAGCCGTGAGGAAAGGGGTAAAAAATGGAGAAAACAAGGAACAAAAATCGGCAAAAATGAACAAAAATAACTGACAAAATAAGCAACTAAATGACCAAAAGTGAGCAAAAAGGAACAAAACAATCCTCAAAATGAACCAAATCATCGACAAAAATAAAAATGAATGACCAAAACACTTCACAATGAGCCTAATAATCAAGAAAATCAACAAAAAATGAACAAAAGATTCATGAAAATGATCATAAACTACCAAAATATTCATTTACCAAATCACCACAGGACACAAAGTATACAACAGTGAACCAAAAACCCACAATGTCTCATGTTCGTGTAAAACAGGGATTTGGAGACACCAACGTTACAGATCATCTAAATTTAAAAACTACTGGTAAAAAGCACGAAAAGTCGTGAATTTAAAGTCTTTAATTTAGATGGATGAGTGAACATTTAACTAATATTGAGGAGGACAAATCCCACCGTGTCGCATCTGCACCTGTACATCTGGTGATGATCTGGTGAATGCTTCGAATTGACAAATTTCCTTTTTAAAATATGTGGAATTGATTTCAACAGTAAAAACATACAAATATGACGATGTGGGTTTCAAGGAGGAGGTTCTTGAATATGTTTATGATTTTTGTTGATTTTCCGGATTATTTTTGCTCATTTTTGATCATTTGTGAATCCATTTGTTCATTTTCTGTCTTTCCTTTTTGTTGCCTCCATAAAGTCACACAGAAAAGGCAAACACTGACGCATTACCACGTTGCATCTTGTGTCATGTTGAACCCAAAAATATACTTCTTAATAATTAAAATTCAAGGATCATGTATGATAGAGCATTTCAAACGACCTTGCGTGAGACTTTGCGCACAAAACACCGCTGATAACCGAGAACCGTGCGTAATGCGTTGTTGTGATGCGTCAGTAAACGGTGTGTTTGTAAACAGCTGCATCTGGGGATCCGACTAATACCTGACCAAACTGGAGCCTGTGACTGTGTATTATTCATGTGCACATCCAGCACATACTGGGGAGAAGCAAAGAAAACGGCGCTTCAGGTTGATGAATGCAGAAAGCAGGTCTGTTCTGGAGAATATGTGTGGATACATTTAATTGCGGTCGTGCGTAAAAACGCATGACGCACAAATAAAACCACACCGGGGGCGTTAAAATACTTATTGTGTACTTATTTCTTCCTGAAGAACGTATTTCGTTAAGTTTTTATTTAACGCATGCCCACTTCTAAAACAGAAAAACACTGTATTTACGTAATCTGTCAACTCAGAGCCTAAACCACAGTCTAATCCAGTGCGCGCTCTGTGGTTCACACTGTAAATACATGATCTGGGCTTCAAAAATGTGTTGTAGAAATTCCTGTTCTTGCACTTTTACATACTTTGAGCAGCGGCTCCGCTTCACCGCGGTCTCCTGTCACTGTAAACCCTCCCGGATAGATTTTTGGTTGGTGCGCTTTGCTTTTTAATACAAAACAAACAGCCAGGCAGGCTTAACGTGTCCGCTTCAGCTCCCATTCATACTGTAACTCCCCTGAACGGCTTCAAATCAGTTCATCTGATACGAATAAAGGCGCTCTGTGATGAGAGACCATCAGCAGACGCTCGCTGCCAAATACGCACAATATCAGCAAAAGCATCCTGTGTGGCTAGGATTCAGACTTATGATTATATTACAAAAACACAGGTGTAGTTTTCATGTGGTGGAGGTTCGTCGCCGTTAACATTAATAACGTGCCTATTTAGGTTTCATTCTGGCTCTCTAAAAATCTACTTGTTTGCCTGTGGACATTAATTTTTTTTTTGTTCCTTTTTGTTAATTTCTGTTATTTTGTGACAGTTTTGTCGCCTATTTCTTGATT
Organism: Pseudamia nigra; assembly: GCA_029823295.1. Lineage (NCBI taxonomy): Eukaryota > Metazoa > Chordata > Actinopteri > Kurtiformes > Apogonidae > Pseudamia > Pseudamia nigra. The sequence continues at coordinate 2,309 of JAQQAE010004154.1, read as the reverse complement.
GTTTTCATCAAATAATATACTTTGTACATTTTTGCTCATATTCTTTATTATTTTGTTCATTTCTTTCTTCATTCCTGCTCTTTTTAGGAATGATCTCCATTTTCTTCATTCATTTCCATGCCTGTTTTGTAAATTTATGTGCATTCTCTTGAAAATTTTGTTCATTTACGCTCATTTTCTTGCTTATTTGTTGCTTATTTTTCCCTTAACTTTCATAAACCTAGGCAGAAAAGGCGCAAATGGATGCGTTAAAAATGAAATAATCAACGCTCCAAATTTCCAAGCGGATCCACACATGAGCGTATTTATAAAAACTTGTGTCCATTCAAAGTTTGTTAGGTGTTCAATCGTCCCCTCCATCCTCTCTAAAAGCCCACTGTGTGCATTAAAGGTGCCTGGGAGCGCTCCTTGGGTCTGGCTGGTGCGCGTTACCTGTGCCGGGTCCCTCCTGCGTCTCTCTGCTGTGTACAACAATAATCCCGTTTCCAGTCGCCCATTCCCTGCTCACATGTTCCCGTCCTGAGATCCTGAGCTCAAACCACACGGAGAGCCGTCTCCTCCTCCGCTTTATCCAGCCGCACAGTTCCGCGCTGCCTGGGAACATGAATATGTCACCCTGCTCATGTTTCCTAGTACAGAGGCCGAGGCTGCGAACATACAGGGGATGGTTTACGCCGCTTCAGGGGTTCCTGGAGAGAGAGAGGGAGGCAGGCTGCACGCTGCAAAAAGTAGGCTGTCTGAAGCAGAGTGGAGGCTGAAAGTGTTGTGCTGACATGCAGATGACATGGGGAAAGCAGACCTTCATGCTGAGAGATAGGCGAATAAATCAGACGGCTCGTAATCGTTTTAGTTTACTTATAAAAAATACAACAAAAATAAGCAATGAAGCAGATGCAAGCAAGACATGGAAAAATGCCAAAGAAACGAAAGAAACAACCAAGTAACAAAGTAAAAGATTCAAAAAAATGTCTGCAATGTAAAAGATGCAAAAAAAAAACATTAATGATGCAAAATGACAAACAAGATGTATAAAGACAAAGATGACGGAAGACAGGAAATGTGATCAGTGCCACACATTTTCGATGAAAGTGACACAAAAAAACCCCCAGAAAAACACAGAATGGACGCAAAAAACATGCAAAAAGAGGTAAAAAGCGGAAAATGACGCAAAAGCTACAAAAGTACATAAAAGGTGCAAAAAGCCAAAAATGACACAAAAAATGCAAAAACATTTAAGAAGTGGAAAAATCTAACAATGAGTCAAAGATGCAAAAACAATGTGTGCAAAAAGACTAAAATGACCTCAAAGATACAAAAACATGTAAAAAGTGCAAAAAGCCTAAATGCATGAACATGAAAAAGTGCAAAAAGCCTAAAATTACATAATAGATGCAAAAAACATATAATTGCAAAAAGCCAAAAAAATTATGTAAAAGATGCAAAAAAATGTAAAAATTGCAAAAAGCCTAAAATTACATAAAAGATGCAAAAACACTTATAATGGCAAAAACCAAAATTACATAAAACATGCAGAAACATGTAAAAAGTTTAAAAAATGATAAAAGATGCAAAAGTGCATAAAAGTGCAAAACACCAAACTGATGTAAAACATGTAAGAATGTGCAAGATAGCATAGACAAAAACAACATAAAAGACAAAAATATGTATGAGATGTAAAAAGAAAACAAGATAAAAGACAAAAACATAAAAGTTGCAGACAAAAATGACAAGGAATGATGCAAAACTTGGAAATGATGCAAAAAAGAAGAAAACAACATGAAGAGTGCAAAAACATATAACATATAAAAGTTGCAAATTCATGAAAGTGATGTAAAAAGTGTCAACTACGACATAAAAAGCACAAAAAGACATAATAGACAACAGACAAATGTAAAAAGCACAACATGTAATACATGTAAAAAAGAATGACATAAAATATAAAAAATATAAAAGTTGCACAAAATGAGAAAAAAATGTAAAAAAGAAGCAAAAACACATAAAAGATGCAAAAAAGCCAAAAGTTATGTAAAAGATGAAAAAATATAAAAGATGAAAAACAACACAATGCTGTAGAAGACACAAAAAACATGAAAATGACATAAAAAATGAAAAGCATAAAATAATTACCGTACAGTAAAATGCAAAAAATAAAACAATTTGATTGTCAAAAATGATATGAAAGATGCAAAAAGTACATAAAACACAAAAAAGATGTAACAGGTGTAACATTATGTAAAAGATGAAAAAAAAAACTTTCATTTTTTTTTACAGCATTAAATCAAATAGGAGTTGGTTCACACCAGTTCTCT
>JAQQAE010004153.1:0-19163 GCA_029823295.1 Pseudamia nigra | reverse complement strand
TCACATTGTCATTATGGGGTGTTGTGTGTAGAATTTTGAGGGAAAAAATGAATTTAATCCATTTTGGAATAAGGCTGCAACATAAAAAATTGTGAAAAAAGTTAAGTGCTATGAATACTTTCCAGATGCACTGTAACTGACACCAAATTGTAGTGGAAAATCTGCTGATTCATTAATGTGTCCACAGATTTGACATATCTTCAACAAGTCTGGAGCTACATCCAAAAGAAAAGCACCATTATGGAAATATTGTTTTTGGTGAATAACTATTGAACTAATGATATGTGATTCCAAATGCTAATGGTAGGTTTTCAGGGTCAACGAATCCAATAATGAAATAAATGTAAGAATATTACTTTTGGGTAGAATAACATTATGGGAGAAATGTGCATAGGTTCAAATCATAATGCTGGGTTCTTATGATGAAGAGACACTGAGCTGCCTTGGTGGAGGTTTGTACTCTTAGTGCTTTCTAGCTTATTATTTTGATCAGTTTATTATTTTTCCTTGATTATTTTGCTCATTTATTGATTTTGTGCTTATTTTGTGCACTTTAATATCATTTTGTGAAAGTCATTTTGGTCCACCTCATGGGTTCTTTTACCTTTAAAGAGTAAAGTACATAAAATCTCTTTTGGATGCTGAGAGAAAAAAGTATGAGAACCACTGACAACTGGCAAGTGAAATGATTAATCATCTGGTTTATAATTACAATTGACAGTTACACCCAGAGGGACTGAAACTAGACAAGAAAATATTAGATGAGTAATCCAAAACAAGAATGTGGTGAAAACAGCCTGTTGACATTTGAATGTACCATTACACACATGACAGGCACCAGTTTATTCATTTCACTCCAGTTTTTATGTTGACACCTGGCCATTAATGCCCCTTTCAGACCAAGCTTCCAAACCGGGTCGGACCAGGGTGGATATTGTGTATGAAAGGGTTAACACGGGTTGGTCAAACCCACTTGGCAACCTGAGTTAAGAAGTGGGTCTGATGAGGGTTGGACAAATGTTGATTGGGACAGGGTCAGGCTTGACTTGCGGGACAAACTGACTTGAGGGTGCATTGTAATGATGGCAGTTTGTAACAAAATGTGCCAACAGTTCTGTTTTCAAATACATTGGTGATGAACTTTGACTAAAGCGTATGAACATCTGCTAAGATCGCTTCACGGGACGGAGAGAGGAGGAAATAACCAGGCAGCTGACCAGAATGATGAGACAATGTCATGTATGTCAACATAATGAACTGATGATCCACAGAGACATCTGCTGGTTCCTTACAACACATTGACAGGTTTTTGTTAGAGGAAATACCGTTATCTCAGGCACTGCTTTAATATTTGACTTCCATTTACCCCTTTGTTGTATTTGAATAACTTTAACTTTTTCCACTTAGACAAGTACTCTATATGCTTGTTCCAATAAGATTTAAAAATACCACACGTGAGCTTTCCGTATTGAAGAAAAGCACACAAACCACAAGGGGGTGCTGTGGTTTAAATGATGAATACAGCATTCAGGATATAAACTGTCGCTAGATTAACAAAAGACCATCCTGTTTTTCTTTGTTTCATCTTTCTCACCTTGCTGCTTAGAAAAGATCTTCTTCTGACGCTGGAGTCGAGGAACTCTCTCAATGACGGGGTTAAAGAAGGTCACCTGAAAACACAAAACATAAAAACACCACACTCACTTGCTTCATTTAACATAACACATTCAGACAGCTGCGGCTTTCAAGTGTGAGATATCAAAGTGGTGTTTTACAGACCAGGTGCATGTGACAGCTTGTGTGTGTGGGCAGGTGCACACATCGCAATATCCATGTGTGTATTTATGGCATTCACATAGCACAGACATCTGTTTGCAGCTTTGTGTATCCATTTTTCCATCTCTATGAGTGAGCTTCAGTGATTGTTTAATATGTGTGTGTTGTGTGTACCTCAGCAAGCAGCAGGCCCTGAGGCTCCAGCTCCAGCTGAACCCGATGCTTCTGGTTGTCCAGGAACTCCTCCAGCTTCAGGTACTTCAGAGCACACAGAGAGCGATAGTCCTTCCAGTAAACTGCAATCTCCATCTCCCGCGACTACACACACACACGATATTGTTACAGCCTTTGTTCTTTTACGAGAAGTGCTTAGAATTGACTTTATTTTGCATAATGTGTTTCCAGGAGCTCTTGTGTGTACACACCCTTTCCAGCTCCACAGTGAAGGTCTGGTCCCAGGCCTGTTCTCCCACAGTCCTCCAAGCCGTCTGTCCCACCACTGTGTTATCCAGCTTCAATACTGCACTCACCTCCGCTACAGACAGCAATTGTTATTTCATCAATAGTAGATATTTCACACAGTCCTGTACAGGATATACGTACGTAGTAGCAGAGCTGTATGTAATAAAACCTGATATCTACTTGTGCTACAGAATATAACATTGTTAGTTTTGACAAGCATTTCATTAATGTCTCTTGAAGCACTGCAGAAAAGTGCACAAACTAAAAAGCTGTTATTAAATTGCCTACTCAGGGTATTTACTTACAAAAGGCTTAGTTTGCTGATGCTGCTGAGCACTGATGTGCAAGTAAAATCACTACTACTGCTCAACTTGCTGTGAACAGGCAGGTTTTAGAAAGTTAAATTTCACACATTTTCATGGCTACTATAATTTTTTTTCCATGAAGACATGTTACGTTAAATATCAAGTCAAAATGTGAGAAAATTGTGCTGAGAATTTCCAACAGAGCTGTACAGTTAACAATAAAGAAGATCAGTGTCATGTTGGTTTCATGTTTTTTTGCTATCCAGATTCTATGGTCATTCTTCAAGCAAGTCAGGAATTCATTTACCAGAATCAATTATTACATGCCCCATTGCAAATTGATTTAATAGGGCATAATAACCCTCAATGACCACATTCAATAAAGCTTTCAAATTTGCTGGTATTTATTTGCAAAATTATTGGCAAATTCTTCTTTTTCAACAATGCAAATGATACACTGGCACTTTAACTATTCAACTTTATGATACTAACTGCTAGAAAATATTTCAAAGGTTAAATATCGGAGTCAGGCACACCAAAAAACTCTTACCTACATCTAAGGGTTAAGTGAAATGAGAAGAGAGCAACTTTGCCTACTCCTTAGCTACCTCATCATCAAAAAAAGTGTTTTGTGTGACATAAAATGTAACGTGTTATTTGCTCAGGGCAAATAAGAAATCCTTAATGTTGAAGCCTGGTTAGAGCTGTCATCTTTTCTTAAACACATTGCAAAGTAGTCTGACTTTTCAATCAGAAGAAGCAGAAGTAAATAAAGCTTTATTAAAGCAACATTAACTGTATTTAAGATGTATTAAAATCTCCATTTTTGGATTTTCGTTCAGAGTTTCAGAAAGCTTGCAGAAAATTAAACAGAATATTCACATGAAAACACAGTATTCTGTTTTAAATTTGTCTTGACAGATGTTCTCCTCGGTTTGTATGGTACATGTAAACACTTACATGAGAGCTCGTCTGTTTTGCTGGGCGTCTTCCCACTGACTGAGCCGCTGCGTCCATAAAGGCCTTTGCTGCCCCTCATGAAGGATCTGGTGTCTCCAGGGCTGTAACAGGGTAGCATGACGGCAGTCCCTTTATTGCGACCAGGGACCACCTCCAACAGACCCACACAGCCCAGCAGCTGCACCTGTAAGGTACCTGAAGACACACAGACCATGTAGGCATCACTAACCACAAGCTGTAATAATCACCAGAGGACAAATACACGCACACTGGTATAAAGTCCAGACTGTAAATCTCAGCCAGCTGAAAAACAGTGGTACAGTCTTGCATGTTCCATTGACCTGAGTGCACTTAAGAGGAGCCTAACGGTCTCTTCTGCAAATAAGACATATAAAGTTGTTTTTGACACAAACAGCACTTCCATCATGCTGAGCTGCGCATCATAACTGAATACATATTCCTACTCTGCTATAGCATATCAAAGAACACAAACTCTGAAATACAATAAAATAAATAAAAAGCCTCCGGTAAAAGGACATTAGAGAATCATTTAAAGGCCTCAGTAACCAAGTTATAACAGGTTATGAATGTGCTCTGAAGATTTTTTGTTGTCTGTTCACTTGGAAACTTGCTGTACAGATGCGGTAAAAGCTCATGTAAAAACTGGATTTTTTCTGTTTTCATGGTTCAACATGGGAAAAGGTCATAATGACAACAAACATCTGATGGCGTAAGCTACAGTCAGATACAAATCAACAGTGCCACTGTGGTAGTAAATCATCAACTGTGGTTCTCATGTTTTACTGGTTATCATGGCGTGAAAGATTCTACTTTTTTTTCAATAAAATAAAATATATAATTCTTTAACCTCTTTTGCAAATGTATTTTATTATTTTTGTTACTATTTTCATTCATCTATGCAGATTATGTGCAGACGTTTCATACCAGTCAGAGGTGAGGGCTTGTTGAGGGTACTATACTGGTTGTGGAGGTAGGGGGCACCATGGCGGGAGCTGAAGGCAGGGGAAGAGGCCAAGACCAGCTCCTCTTTGATGACGCTAGCCTTGGGATGGTCCTCTGGCAGCTCTGCCAGACGATGGTCCAGAGAGTCCCTCAGCAGATCCAACCTCTGAGACGCCTCACTCAGACGCGACTGAGCCTGTGCAGCAGACACAGAGTAGACTAAATGCCGATTTACATTCACAGTCCAATTCAGCTGTTTCTTGTATCCCACTCACATTTTTACATTATATCGTATTTAGTAGGAGGTTTTTGGAAGGTTTAGCTGCTCTGGTTGCGTTTTAGGGCTGCATTTGACTTAAAACTGCATTCATTCGACATGTTTTTTGACTAGTAATTCCTAAGTTTATCAGACTCAAAATTTCACATTTTCAATAAATATATGTACATCATTTCCTATAGATGATTATTATATTTTAATTATGACACCTATGAAAAAAAATGGACTCAAACAAAAAATTAGAAAAAGCTTAAATGCAGGAGAATAAAGCAAACTTTGTACTCAATTATACTGCACACTTCTTTTAGAGGACAAATGTGTAATTTAAATATATTAGACTTTCAATTAAATAGGATTTGAGCATTTAGAGAAGTTGACGCTGTTCTGAAAACAAAGCTAAACTGATGCTAAACTAATTAAGAAAAAGTGGATCACATTCATTCACAACTTGCAAATTCTAGTGCAGTTAAAGTAAAAAATATTCAAGGTGGCAGGTGTGTTCACAATCAACAGATCGTAGGTCCTAAGTTTAAAGTGTTCAAATATGCTCATGTCAAGCATAAATAAGTGACTCTGGTGCATTAGCCTACAATCACATTAACACTGACGATATGTGTTATACATGGAGTCTGCTGGGCAGTATCTATAAGCGTTTCAGGGTGTACTCACACTAGGGCCATTTTGGCTCGAGCCGAACCGGGGCCCACTTCACACCTTTCCAGTCCCCGGCGCGTCTCTACTCACATTAATGCGTGCCGAGGCTCGATTGATCTTATACAGACGTCATCACGTCGTTTGTACATTGTGTGTACGTCATCAGAAGCTGCAGCCGATGCATTCAACAGATTCGGTATCATGGATCACAACACGGGAATCGTCCGGACGATCGTAATGATTTTATGGCAAAGTCTGTGTCATTTCACTCAGATACTGTCCGGTGACACACCTAGGTTTCTCCAGAATGCAAGGAGACAATTTGTAATTAACTGCGCTGCCCACAGGCGGAGATTTTTTCAGCTGCTGCCATTGTTTTGACATGAGTGTAGTGAAGGACGCGGTGATTTTACATCATCGTCATGTACGGTCGCCGTGTTCGTACGTGACCAAGCGTTCTGCGCCGTGGTACACCTCTTCCAACCACGCCGAGGCTCGGTGCCAGAGCGCGGCTCACTCCTACTCACATTACTCAAACGATCTGCGCTAAAGGTGTGAAACCCGCCCAGGCGCGGAACGAACTCCCAGTGTGAGTACACCTTCAGAGGACTTCAAGAATAGCCTATGTTTAAGCATCTTGTGTGGTGTGGCGAATATTCGGTCTAACCTCTGACAGGGCTTTCTTGTCCTGGACCTTACTGGCCCCCAGGAGCCGAAGAACATTTTTGGCCCCTTCAGCAACAGCGTGTTCTACTCTGTAGTGATGCCTCAGCTCTTCAATGCGCAGCTCAACTCCACACAGGTCCTGGTTACCTGTAACAGTAAGCAGAGGCACATTATTATTGAAGATACAGCTGTTACTACATTAGATGCTGCTTTTAAAACACATGCAGTTTATTCAGTAATATTATTCACTTTCGTCTTGGTAGTTATTTGTTGAAGGTGTTTGTTTTTTGGAGGAAACTCTCCTGGGCAAGTTAATGCCTTAATGCACATCATGCATTACACAATGAAGCAGAGAAAACATTAGCAATGCCCAGAGGGAGGTATGCAACTTCTGACTGCACTTACAACTTTCATTTTCTAAAGAATCCATTTATTAACACACAAACAAGATGTCTTGATATGAACAAAATGATGTCTTTTACAGTGAGTATTTTATTGTCTTGTGAGATATTAAATACATTTTTGATCTGCAAGTGGCCAGGATCATCAAAAACATTGAAATAATTACAGACAAAGTGTTGTTTACATGCAAGTAGGAAAGACACTTTACACCTACAGTACATGCTCATTTGGCTGAATTTGATCTGATTTCACATCCTTAAAAACGTCCCTGATGTATTGTTCTAGCCTGAAATTTGGTTTAAAATGTTCTGAAATAGGTTGTTTTTTGGGTATTAGGGTCACATTTGTCATGTATCTGGAACAGACTTGAGGGTTCAGTTTCTATATAATTATATATTTAAATCTTCATGACCTATGTTTTCAGGTTACAGCTAAAATAAGACAATTTTCTGATACATGTTCTTCATAAAACTTGAAAAAAATGCACTCTCCTAGCCATTTATTGCATACATTTTCATAATATCAAAGTCAGACATATACATTATAAGCAGATGAAGAGCTCAAAATGGGGTACAGACATTTGTTTAGATCATGTCATATTTTCAACAGTACTGTATATGGGATAAATGAAAAGAGTCGTAAAAAACAAAAGATGTCAGGATGTTGATTGTTTAGGCAATATAAATGTAAAAGCTAATGTTCTTTTCAGGATGCGGACTGTGATAAAATACTAGCAATTATTCATTCATCCCTGAAATGGCCTGATTATATTAAGCCGATTAAGGCAGAAAATTAGGTGCAGGGCTATCAATTAAAAAAAGCTCCCTCACAGATGGGTCACAGAATCATCCTCATGGTGGACAATTACAGTAAAGTGTTTCTTTTTTTTTTTTTTTTCATGACGTTGTCACAGCAATGTGTGAGCTAAAGAAAAGGACAACAGAAAAAACAAAAGGTTTTTCCTGTTGTCCAACATCCAACAAAAGGTTCATTTGACTTTCAAATGTTAGGTTAGTGAAGGAAAGGACAACACGGCAGTGACTGGTTATTAAATATGATTTCTATGACTTATGAGCTGCTCAGAACACTGTGTGAGACTGAAGCAGAAGGAAAAGTGGGGGCAGTGGTGGAGATGGATGTGGACTCTTTTATCTCCTAATAAGGTGCTGAGCCTGGAGTCCAGGCCCTCCTCGATGACCCCTGCAGCGGGTGTGGTGCATGGAGACTATCTGTGTGTGTACACTATACACAGCCCTGTGTGTGTGTGTGTGCTGAGACAAGACATGCCAAAAAAACGGCAGCCAATGTGTTTGAGTGAACGTTTGACACCAGCAGAAGAAAATAATAATGGAAAACCTATAACCAAGGATTGTATTCATAATAGCACAGGTCTAAACCAGACTGAAAGTGTTAACATTTTCAATAGTTTTGGTCTTCTTTTTGCACTAGTAGATATAATGCATGAATATTTTTATTTTTAGAAAATTGACTGATTTTAGATTAGGTTTTTTCCAGGTGTGATAAGTAGAACCTTTATTCAGACCTGAAAAAGGATGTAATAGTATACTGAATATGTTTTACAAATTTTATGCTAAAACATTAGCATGATAACACATCAACAAAATCAAAACTGATTTAACCTACTGTTTTATGATTTTTGTTTTAGTTGTTCAATGTATTTTTTATTTTGTTTTTGCTTACCATCATTTTTATTTTGTTTCACTTAAACTACTTCCTGCCACTACATTTAGTATTATTCTGTGCTCACTATAATAAAACTTGAGCAAACTGCAAGATATACTTATGCATAAAAGGATTTGTGAAACAAAACATGCAAAGATCAAACCATTCACATCAGTCGTACTCTTAATATTTATGCTTAAATTCATTTTTTTTTTAATTATCTGTGTCAGATTTTCCACATGGCCAACATGGAGATAAAGTAAAGGCTCTTAAATTATCCTTCAAAATGCCCATTATCTTCTCTGCCTTGAAAAACACCCACTGTGCTCACAGCCATCAGCTCTCATTCTGACAAACAGAAAGAAACAGATGGCCCTGAAGGGAATAGAAAAAAAAAAAACAACTTAAAATCTGTTTTTTTGCTTTCTCTCTCCCATAAATCCCTGCTTCACTTTACTAAAACATGTACCTCTGGCCATCAGTTGACCTGTTTTCCCAGCAGCGGGGATGTAATGCTTCACAGCAATTACTACCCTTTACATCATTCACCTGTGTTGAAATGGCCATTGATTGCTGAGCCACAACATGCGGTCTGTGAGGTCTCATTTGTATGACTCTACCTTTAAAGTGCAGTTAAAGAGTGTGTGCTTGAACTGCGCATGCTGACCAATGCATGTAATTCAAAAGTGAAAACACCTGGACAGAAAATGTCTCTGCTCTTTCACCACAATATATCTGTTAAATGGTTGTGACAAACTTTTGTACCTGCCGCTCCCTTTTTAGGAGGGTTGTTTTATTTCTGTGTACATCTGTGGGTGAATTTGATTGATTGTAATGATGTGCCAAGTGCTCCATTTTACAGGCTTTAACTCTCTACTTCTATTTGTCCAGCCTTACAAAACTCAGTCACCTTTGCATTACATTAGTGGAGAAACCACTAAACTTCATATAACCACGCCATGAGTAATGCATCTTTAATTTACCCCATTAATGAGACAAGCCTTAATGAGTATTTTGCCCCAACTGTACTCAAGCTGTAAAAGAACATGCACAGAATTCTATTGTAAACAAAAAAAAAAGTGTTAAACAACCTAGAAAATGTTTTACATTTGAGATTATGCAAAGTAGCCACATTTGTTGACACCGGGAATGGTTTTGAATTCACTACTATTAGTGTGAATTCAAAACTATTCTTTACCTTCTTAGTGTGCTTTACACCATCAGTTGCCTTGTGCAGAGGGAGGAGGGCAGAGTCAGTAGCCCTGTGAGTGCTACTACAACTACTGTGCAAATCTATATTATGACAGAAAAGACAGTACCGGTACATCATCTCAGTCAGTGTGAAAAATCAGAAGAACTTTGAATGTGTCCCCAAGCACAGTTGCCAAAATCTTCAAACGGTATTTGAGGTGCTGTGAATTGTCATTTTCTGAGGCTGGAAATTCTAAAAAAAAACATATCCTCTGCAGCAGAGGTAGCGCTTGGTCTTCATTTCCTGTTTCATCATAGTGTTTGATAGTTTTGGAGACTATACTTAGGGACAAATTCAGAATTCTTGAGATTTTGCAGACTGACAGACCATTTCTTAAAGTAATGATGGACTGTCTTGTCTTTTAACTGTTTCTTGCCATAATATGGATTTGTACAGTAGTTGTAGCAACACCAATAGGGCTATTGACTCCATACCCATCCTTCCTCTGCACAAAACAGCTGATGGTCTAAAGCACATTAAGAAGGCAAGAAATGGCACAATTACACATATTAACTCACCCCTGATTTGAAAACCATTCCAGGGCCAGTGAAATCTGATTAGAGAATGCCATGAGTGTGCAAACCTGTCATTAAATCTACATGTGACAAAATATGACCAAACCTTTGGTAGTGTACATCTTATTCATTTGATGCCCATATGCGTTTACATGCCCCTGGCCTCACCACATGTCATCTTCATGTACTGATGCTCGGTTTTCCTTAGTCAGTGCCAGACTGAAATGTGTTTGAACTTTTGTTTTTAGATTCTGGTGCACTGAAGACTCATCTATTAGGAGGTCATCTGAGAGTAGATTTATTGCAAAAACATGCTTTTTGAGTGGTAGAAAGAATAATGCTTTGAGGCGATGACACAGCAACACACTGGTAATAATATATACACTGAAAAGGCAAATATATAAAATCTGCATTTTACAGGTTAAAAAAAAAAAAAAAAAAACACTCAACTCGCAAAGGTGCCACCTTAATGAGGCAGAGTCAAAGGCTTTGAACAACATGATGTAGTTAACTAACTATTTGTGTGAATGGCAAGACTGTACAAAAGCTCAAATTAACCCTTTTAGAGCCACATCTTTATGCATGTGTGAGATTCTCTGTCCCTGAGCTACACCCGTCACAGTTTTAACCTGGACATTCAGCACTGAATCAACCTCCTCTCAGCCCCTTCTCAGCTTTGTAAAGATTTTTAAGAGATCATACTGTTGATAATGTACCACTGTTGACTTTATGAGAAAGTAGATAGCTGTTGAACTGAACATGTGCATGTCATTTCCCTCTCTCTCTCACCATTTCTGTCTCCACTGAATTTGTCAAATAAAGGCAAAAATAGCAAAAAAATAAATAAATAAACAAAATAACTGTCCAACTTAAATTTGAAGTTAAATCAATAAATGTACAAATATGAAGTTAAACACTGTGTATGTGAATTTAAAAAAAATTTGGCTATTAATTTGCTTCAAATCAGTAATTTCAGCCCCAATTGGATCTAAGTCAAAGTGGTACCAATACACTAAGAGGTGCTGCCTCTACCATGTGCCTACATTTGTTTTGGTTTTCATCATTCTGTCATTCTCTAACCCAGCCTGCATATCTGTCTTCAAGTATGCATTTGGGCCCTTTCCTGGTAATACTGGTCCTCATGTATAACCTTATGCCCTCATACAGCACTCTGCAGCTCACACTATCACTCCACTGTATTTTGAACACAGCTCTCTTGTGCTCTTCCCCAAAAGACCAACATGGAGACATGTGAACATACTGTTCTGTACAGCAGTAGCCAGCAGCAACACAAAAGCATACACAGATCAATAAGGACCCAACTCAAACATTATATTGTACAGGGAAAAAAAATAAAACCCTGCAGGATCCCATTACAGATAGCACCAGTGGAAAAAACATATGTCCGAGGCAGCTGACTGTGGTCATAAACCAAAAGAGAGAGAAAAAAAAAAAAAAAAAAAAAACAGGAGAACATCTGCTCTCACAGATAAGAACCTCTCCTCACTGTGTAAACCTTAATATTTTTCTAGATTTATGTCACACCACTGCTTTGTCTTAGGGTGGTTTGTTGTGCACATTTCATAACAGCTTACACATCCATTAATATTTACAGGATTCATCTCACTTACTTTTGATACGTTTTTCTGTATTTGTGTTTTAAGACGGGAGTGAAAATGAGATCCTACATCTCAAGGGTATCTCCTCATTAAATTAAATTCTGAACACTTGTCACTTTGTTTTTATCGTCTAAGGAATATTGCCATGTGGAGTTCTATGGTGTCATGGTCTGAATTAGAGATTTGTGCATTTATTTCTTCATGATTAGACTGTTGTACTGCAAGTCTCTGTTCACCTGTCTGAGCAAAACCTCTATGGATTATCTGCAGCCATTCAGAGTGCTGCTGCGAGACTTCTGACAAAGTCTTGCAAACATGCACACGTCACTCCACTTTTAATTTCTTTGTACATTCATTCCAGGTGGTGTAAAATCCTGGTTTTGACTTCTAGAGTCCTACATCAGCAGCAGGACCCTGAGTTTGCCTGATTGGGATCTGCTGGCTGTGCCACAGACGAGACTGAGAACAGAGCTTATAAATTTGTAAACTGACAGAGCTTTTGCAGATATGGCCCCCAAATTCTGGAAGCCTCTCTCCTTAAGCTTGAGATTTGTGGACTCAGTGATCTCCTTTACAAAGCAGCTAAAAACATCTTTTTCAATTTGCATGACTTTGTCATTTATAATTTAGTTGTAATTTTTATTTAGCTTATTTTACTTTTATTGTGATTTTACTGTCTATCCTTTTAGCATATGGTTGTGAAGACCTTTGTGGGTTTTATCTTGAAATGTGCTATACAAATAAAACTTTACTTGCTTTGGTTAAAGCTGAATGATTCAACATCAGAAAAAAAAATTAAAATATTAACCTTCCTTCTCTAGCTCTCTCTTCATGGTACAAAGACTAAATGACTTGATGTCTAGTGTGGAAGAGAAAAAAAAAAAACACTTCTGTCCTGAGATATGGCTGAATGGACCTTTGCAGTGATTGGTAACTACAGCTGTCAATCACATATTTAAGCTCCTACCTGGCTGAAAACACGTGTGATTGACCAAAATCAGAGTGTATTTTCTACAACCACAGCCTGAAAACAGAAGTGGGTAGAATCCACATTTACTCTCACACTACTTCATTTACATTATGTTGAAAGATAATTATGGATTTTTTTTTCCCAATGATGTCAAAAAACCCATTGAACACTGCATCTTTAAATAGATATAATGTGCAAATTAAACGTACCCTGTGTGTCATCATTGTGCTCGGTGGCCTGCACAGCCTTGCGGATTTGCATGCGGATGATGTCAATTTTAGTTTTACTGTCCTGCAGCATCTGCTGAGCGGTCTGCAGCATCTTCTTATCCTAGGTGCAGCACAATAAAAAAAAAAAAAATAGACAAAAGGATAAGTTGTATTGTTGTAGGGGGTTCAATATTTAATGGTAACCAAATGAAACCCAACTTACTGTCCCCTGTAGTGGGCCCTAGAAACAAAAGAGCCCTTGTTATAACTGCCCGTTCTAGACTTTTCAGATAAGACGACAAAAACTCTGGTCCACACTCAGTTATAGTAGGTGAATGTAATACACCTTTACACTGCATGATCAAGAGGAAAACCATTCTAAGCTACCCAAGAAACACAGTAGCACAACATTGTGAAATACATGGAGCAAATCGTCTCCCTCTGTAAATATACATACCTCATTCTAAAATGAACACATATTTTAAGGCGATTATGGACTAGTAAAAACATAATAGAGAATATTATATTTCCTTTCTGCAATTAGAAACCTCCTACATGCATAAATTTTAGAGATTAATAGTTGAAAAGTAGAAAAAAAGCCATCTTCCTGTAGATTGATTCCTATGGGCTTTTTATTCCTGTTCTAAAGCTTTGAAGCAGTAAAACAAAAAAGCACATGAATGTGAACAAGGACAAACGAGAACATGAACGAGATGCTGCAAAGAATAAAAGAGGGGGAGGGGAAATGAGAAGTAATCTGACTAGAGGAGGGTGAGGGTTTGTGTATGTCATCACTTATTTACATTACGGTAAGTCCAAATGTGAGTCAGTACAGTTATGGATCATGAATTGTTGTTACTGTCAGCAAAATTGGGGTGGGGGCACATTGTGTGTGTGTGTGTTCTACAAACAGGCACGTTATACTATATGTCCTTTACACATGTATTCAATGTGTGCACGTGTATGTAGATGACGGAGCTGTTGTGTACCTTGGTGGATCCATTAGCGTAGATGGGGATCATGTTCTCCACTCCCTGTTTGACTTTGAGCTCGATGTTGAGCTGCCTCTCCAGGGCAGCAATGCGTTCCTTGTGGGCTGACGTTCGGCTCTCGGCCCCCGGAGACTGAGGGCACTCATCTGTGAAGCAATGGAAAAGGGTGGAGACGATATAAAAGGAACAAGATGAGAATTCACGTGGTGAGGTTTGAAGATCAAATACTGTTTGGGGAGTTTCAGATAATGTCAGATGATATTGTTTTCCTCCTGATTTTCTGTCAGTTATCCTATTATGGGCCCTCGTATGGAGTAAACATGCTGGAACAGATATGATGAGTTGGTCATATAACACATTCATAGTCAGAAAAGAAGGCGGCAGCTTGTTGGTTTTGTCATAAGGCCCTAATTTAACAAAATACCAAAGATATTTTGAAATTCACTATTAATGAAGTTTAAAATGTTTAGAAATAAGATGCTATTCAGATCTGAATGGTGGCCTGTAACAGATTGCACTTTTAAGTGTCATTTCTTTAAATATAGAATCAAAACAGTCCAAAGGTTTGGGCTGATGTTTAATTTGAGGCATTTCTCATGTACTTCTCACTACGTCAGCAAATACACCAGGTACTGATAATGGATTACATTTGATAAACACTACTATGTCAGATTATGAGGCAAATGTCAGAGGGACAGAGATGGAAGTGATTTTCTTTCTGTACATACCTTTACTCTCGTCCCCTCCTTTCACCACTATGTGAGCGTCTAATTCCTGCAGCTGAGCATGAAGATCATCCAGTTTGCGGTTTGAACTCCGCAGCTGACTGTCCACCTGCAGACAGGACACTTTTTAAAAAATTTCTGATCATTGACATAAATAAATGCTGACAACTTTTTTCCATTTTCTTTTGTGGGTAACTAGATTATGAATATTGAGTTTGATCCTTCATATCTTAGAATAAGGTCTGCCTCCAAAAACAATTAACAATACCACAATCATCAAAAACAATTCAGGTTGATAAATGCAAGTCAGCCTGAGAGGAAATTTAACCATTGAGTATTAAAAACAGTCATTTAACTCCAGAAGTGAAAATAAACTGGATGACAACTAAAAACACAGGCAGCCCAACTGTGTTCCAGTGAACTGACTCGAGTATGATTCACCAGGCTCTTTCCCAAATAACAGTCATTAAAGTAGTTTCCTGATGGTTGTGATATAAAATGTCCATGTTTCCATGATCTTATCACACAACCCTCCCTTGTTTGTCAGTGATATTTTGTCTAAAAATCTGTGATGGACAAAAACATTTTCGACATATTCTCACATAACCTTGCCAAGTGTTATCTCGTCACTCCCTGTTGATATTGACCACTACCAGAGGGAAATCGCAGTGCTTTATTCCATGAAATTTAGATCTGAGTCAAGATAGAAAAAATATCTGGAGACTTTTAAGCCTATTTCACACATACACTGTTTTTAAATTATAGCATTTTCTTTGTGTTTTTGTCTTCTATGCATGTGCGTGTAATGTTACTGAAAACCTTCTAGAAAACTCTGAACATTGTCACTGAGTATTTGGATTGTGACACCGGCTCCTTTCACATATGCTAGGTGTGTGAGTACAGGCATCAACTACACTAGCAGGGCTTTTTACATAAAAAGGCATTGCACAGTGCTTCATGGGTAAAATCCCCTTTTAAAACAGTATGCATGTAAAAGGATGAAATCCCCTTTTAAAACAGTATGCATGTAAAGGATGATTAGACAATGGCAAACACTGAGTTAAGCGGCCATTATAAATGTCACTGACTTGCTGAGCGTTTCTCTTGTCAGTAGTTGCTCTGCGCAGGTTCTCAGCGCCCTCCTTGATTTTCAGCTCTTTGCGGATTTCTCTGCGGATTCTCTCACGCTGCTCATCCAGAAGCTGCTGCACGCTAGAGTCAGAGAAGTCAGAGTTCTGGTCCAGACCGAGTTGCTCTAGAACTGACAGCCCACCAGGATCACTCTGAGGAAAGCAAAAAAATTAAGACTATTAGGGACAAAATATGCTGTCTGTTAAATATGGTTCAATTAAATTTCTAACTTCTGCCTGGTAATGGGAGGTTTTAAATGTGAGGCAGACATTACAGGAAGAGATGCTGAGTGTGATAAAAAGAGGCAGAGGAAAGAGACAGAGGAGTGAGATGAAAGTGATGGTAGAGGAAAGGGCAAAGCTGAGCAAAAATAAAAATGCTACAAGAAGGAAGCTGGAGGATGGGAAAAGAGATCCAAGAGGAGCAGAGAATAACAAAAATCTACTTTAGCCAGTGTTTACAATTCCCCAAAAACAAATCTGCAGTGTTGAACCTGCTCACACAACTTTCATATATTTCTTGAATACCATTAGAGATGCCAGCTTAGGGATCAGCTGCTAAAACACAAACTGTGTACAAATATCAAAGCCTGTCACAAAGATTTCCCATGACCACTGTCCTTGCTCATCTTTGTCTCGAGTCAGTCTTTTTATACTGTGTGTAAAATGAAATCAGGCTATTCCCCAAGTTTCTTGGTGGCTTAGGTGTTGTAGTAGTGGGTTTGAGAATCCAGCCCCAAGAAAAACACACTTGTTTTGGCACTTTAGACAAGACTAAAAGTCTTAAGCACCCAGGAGGAGATGCTGGTTGTGAGCTCTACTAGAAAATGTTACTTTTTCAATAAAGAAAGTATCAAATATAATGTCACAGAGTCTATCACCACACATCTGTACAAATGCCTACAGCAGACAATAAATAAATGACCATTAAAGACTAAAAACACCAAAGTCCACTGGGAACAAACTGCAACCATTAGATCTGGGAAAAGACATTTAACTAGTTTTGATGCTACTCACATTGAGTTTACCATTGATTTTACATTTGGCTTAGATGGTCCCAGGTACTGAACTTTGATTACTTTACAGCAGAGCCTGAAGGGCTGAGATACTTCCAGTATGGAAAATGGAGCCAGTGCATGTGGCACACATAGCTTTTACAGGCTGTTATTAATGATATTATGTTAGCAAACATCCATAAGTGGTAAACAGGTTGAAAAGATTACGAGAATTAATCAGAATCAGTTATTGAAAGAATGAGAAGTTGCTCTAGTCTGTCCATTTTCCTTAAACCTAGTTAAATAGACAAAATTGTTTTCAGCTTCTTAAATATGAATATTTTTTCTCTTGTTTAATCTCTCTTTGAAAGTAAATTGAATATATTTGCGTTGTGTGTTGAGATTTCTTTACCTCTGACAAGGCAGTTATGTTTTTCTCAGTGTTAGTTTATTTCTGAGGTTTTTTTTGTTTTTGTTTTTTTCATTTGGTCACAACGTAACCCAAGGATGACATTTTCAGGAGAGTTCATAAATGGCACAAGGTTCTGGGAGTGATTTGAATTATTGTCTGGATCCACAAGATTTTTTTAATAGGATTTTTCACTAATGTGAGATGGGGACAAATTGCAACGCCAAAAATAACACCCAGAATACATAGAATAACACAGGAGACTCAGATCAAACCACTAGTTTGATGCAGATATGGGCAATATTCCAGATATAGTCAACCAGAATGCTTATACTGTACTTACAGGGATTGAGGAAAAATAGCTACTACAAGGTAATAAATAAAGCTACAGACATGTAACTGACACCAAATTGTCGTGGAAAGTCTGCTTATTCAGCAATGTGCCTAGGGATATGATGCATCTTCAACATTTACAGAGGAAACCACCAATATGGAAATCCTATTTTCACGAATAACTATTATAAAATAAAGAAACAAAACTCACAATTTGTATAACTTAGAATTTTTCCCACTATGAAGACAAACTGAGCTGCCTTGGTGGAAGTCTGGGCTCTGAGTACTTTTTAGTTGAGTTATGAAACTCAACTAAAAAAACTTATGAAACTATGTTGAGAATTTTAAAAAATGCTCCTGAGCTGATAAGTAAAAAGGTTGTTAGTATACTGCAACTTACTTTTGTATCAAAACATATCCTTTAGGAACCAGTATTAAAGCCATGATGTCGGTATCAGAACTGGTACCGAGAGTTTTTGAACAACACCTAGTCTTTGTTGTGAAGGCCTTAAATTGAAAGGATACATGCTTTTATAAAAAGGTACGAATGCCAATACGCAGCTGAGAAACTTTTTCTAATCGCTTCTGCCAACAAAATGCCACCTATGCTTCAACACTAGCACAACAATGCCAGTGTCTTTGTGAAAATCACAACCAGAGATGTGACGTGAGATGTGAAGACAAGAGAACGACAGCCAGGTGCACAATCAGGAACCCAGCAGGAGAGGAGTGTGTTAATTACTCAAAACCACAACCATTCACTCACTATTACAGGAATACACAACGCAAACAAACAACACTTCACCTCAGAGCCGTCCTCATCCTCCTCGTCTCCATGCCAACACATAGTTCACCCAGAAATCACGACCCAAAAGCCAGAGACACACAGAAAAGCGTCAATTCGCTCCAGACCCTGTGCCACACTGAGAGCAAACTGTGTTTTTTGGAGTGGGAGACGATAAAAAGAGATAAAGAGACTGGGAGTTAAGTGAGGGAGGAGGGGGAACGCCTCAGAGAGAGGATATCCGTCCCAACACCAAGCTGCTCAGGCCTTTCCTGTTTCCTCCCTGGTTCTGCTGCTGTCAGTGGAGAGCCAGAAAGAGAGAGACAGAGACTCTACACATCAACAACACATCCTCCAGAATCCCCATAAATCATTGTAGGTGCTAAAACCCGACGTCTTCCTCATCTTCTTGTACTCGCCGCTTAATTATATCCGAGTTACTGTGCGACGGCCCTCGCCGCTCTCACTTGGGTCACTGATGATGTTCAGTGCGGAAATGAGGGAAGGATGCGTTTTCTCAGTATTGGAACAAAGCCAAATGATGAGACGCATTTCTGCTCTTTGCTTGACCTTGTATTTCCTCTAGGCGCCACATCTCCAAAACTCAGCAGGGAACCATCTTTACCCTATACAGCTGCCATATGGGACGTCTGAAAATATGATATCCTGATTTAAGCAGCTGATGGTGGAAGAAACTGGCAAATGAGCACAGTTTAACAAGCTTCTTAATTCTAATCTGTCAGAGTGGACAAATCTCTTAGGCACTGGTCTTGTTATAGTGTATTTAATAATTTACAAGGTATAACACAGCTGAATGGAAGGTTATTTGAGAATGTGCACCTGCTCTCCAGACAGCTACTAAAGAAAATTATGCATAAGTTGAAAGCAATACATTACAATTACTCTTGGCACTACAGATTTTGTCTGGTACAGCGGTATCTCGGATAATGAATTCAATCCGTTCCGGCGTCACATTCAGTATCCGAATGATTCGTTATCCGAATGGACTTTATCCATAGGAATACATGTAAAACCAATTAATCCGTTCTGGACCCACGACAAACTCCCATATAAAGTATGTA